>CALYLW010000839.1:0-265521 GCA_944989445.1 Ampullaceana balthica
CTTTTGGATTTCCGGCTAATCCTGCTGTCTTTGTTGACACTGAAGTATATAGCATTTGACGTTTCTCAGGCAATTTTGTCAACCTGTTTTAAACAAAAAAACGTTTCATAAAATCGTGCAAGGAATAAAAAAGAGCGCCATCATAAATGTTATTAAATCCATCAAATGTATCTCATTTGTAAAAGTATCCTTTAAATTATGCATATAAGTTTTTAAATAAGTTTTAAAATTTCTACATAAATAATCTCATTAATTATTTTTTCCCAGTATAGTAGTTAACATATAAAGCGTGCAGAAATAAAAGACGAAGATATTATTTTAAATTATTTATTTTCATTAAAATGCAAGAAGTCACCCCACCTTCCCTAAATGGATTGTTATTTTCACACCATTAAAACAGATGTTATTTCAATGGATTGTTATTTTCACACCATTAAAACAGATGTTATTTCAATGGATTGTTATTTTCACACCATTAAAACAAGTAAAGTTTTTACTAAAATGAAATAAAAACCCTTCTTTAGATAAGTTTTAAAAAATTTAAGAACTATATTAATATATAACATGAACTAGGGTCACGAGCTCTTATTAAGCTCAGTGTAAACCAGGAGTAGGGGAATGTTTGCAAATTGTTGACATTGCATTTCTAAATGTAGGGATCGAAATCAAGTGGCGTGCCACTTTAATAACATTTTAAAACTAAGCCGAAACATTGTTGGCGATTGAAAATTAGACAAACATATATTTTACACTAACTGAACACATTTTATAGTTTTCATATTTAACGTAATTACACTTTTAAAAATTAGTTGTGTGATACAATTTTATTTTCTAAAAGTTTTTTATAGTACTTGTGTTGCAACGTTTAGAAAACACAATTTATTTATTTTAAGTTTCTTAGTAATTAAATTACTTTAAAAAATAAATCATATCTTCATATTTATCCAACTTATTTTAAAACATAATGTCTAATTAAATAAATTAGAATCGGTGCCTTTTGGTGCGTCATTGTGTGATATACTTTTACGGCACCTCAAATATGGTAGTCATAATTATTGATTTTGTTTTTGCTGTCACGTTTCTTCAATTGTATAGTTAGAAATAATCTCTCTCTCTCTCTCTCTCTCTCTCTCTCGCTCTCTCTCTCTCTCTCTATATATATATATATATATATATATATATATATATATATATATATATATTATATATATATATATATATATATATATATATATACATATATATATATAGGTACTGATTTTTAAAAAAATTGTGTTCGATTAATCGGGGAAAATATTAATCGATGAATCGATTAATTTCGTTTAATTAATATTTTTAGCTAATATATAGATCCCTTTAAGACGCGATTCATTATTTCGCGAATTCCATGGGCTTAAATTTTGTGACGTGCCCTGCAAATTCGTTATGCTATGCAAGAAAAAATTACACACACACACACACATATATATATATATATATTATATATATATATATATTATATATATATATATATATATATATATATATATATATATATAAGATATATATACAATAAATATACCCCTAGTTGATAGCGGGAGTGTGCTGATCCTTCTCCCCAGTATTAGTAACTGGTTATTACATTTTTTTTGCCAAGTTTTTAATCAGATTTATCTATTACCAACCAATTTGATAATAGTACCCGTAAAAAGGCAACTGCTTTGTACCACTCAGCTCAATTTAAGATGCGTACACGAAAATGTGCGCACCGTAATTTGACAATAAACGATTTTTGAAAGTGCACCGCTCAAAATAAAGTATTGGAAAAAATATCGCACCAAAATGAACTCATTTTTAATGTCCGCAAGAAGATTTTCAATGTCAAAATGAGATTTAATATTTCTGTGTTTTTCTCAACATTTTCTGACCTTTTAATTGATGACGATCGGGCAAAAGGGACAATAACATGTAAATATATGTAAATCATCTGCAGGTTAAAATGAACCGTTATGCCAAATCTTGTCCCAGTCCGTCATTTGGTTTTTCCGTGATTGTGTGGAACTTACAGTCGAAAAGGGAAACATACAAACATACAAACACCAACTGACCTTATTATATTAGATATATGATATATATATATATATATATATATATATATATATATATATATATATATATATATATATAATATATATATATACATATATCAAACAAAAATTGCTTTGGGAGTTCAAGAAATAAAATGAATGTTAGTTCACACAGCTGACCCAACGTTCCCCGTAATTAACATCCCAATGTCCTATAAACTGGACAGTGTATTTTGATGGTAACAAGTGAAGATAAGTGAAGATAAGTGAAGATAAGAGATTGGTAGAAACATGGTGTAGAGCATGACACGTTGTTTAAATACGTTACATTCATTGACACGAATCAAAATCATTTTTTAAAAAATTACTATAAACATCAAAACATGAAGATATAGATTTTCAATGTCGAATGACCATCATCACAGAATGACCACAATCACAGAATGACCACCATCACAGAATGAACATTTTGATTTATTTGTATTGTTGCTTGTGTCGGGAAGATCAGATGTGCATTATTTTATAAATCTAATCCACAAACACACACTAACATATTAACACACACACAATAGCATATAAACACACACACTAACGTATAAACACACACACTAACATATTAACACACACACTAACATATTGACACACATAATCAGACAAAAAGAAATCAACTTCCCCATTCCTAAATTGAGAATCGAATCCTAACTCTTTTAGGGGAGATCTTGATTTCTGCACAATAACTGACTTCATTTTAACGTCAATCGCTTCATTGTGGGAGTTTTTATTGGTTCCAAGCAGAAACTTGAAACTCATCATGAATATATATTATTGTCTTAAACATTGGAGCTTACTTTGTTTGCATTGCAGTGCTCTTATATTTTGTCTACTGCGCTAATCAAAACACGCTCTCAGTGAGCTGCCCCGTTCTTCCTTTCTCTTATGTTAGATCCATAATTTTTAAAAAAATCGCTGTCAACAACACATAATGATTCATCAAAATAAAATAGTTTATGATAATTTGTTTGACTTTTTAACCTGTGTTGTTTGCTTAGCGAAAGAGATTTTTTTAACCTCGCCTGTTGTTACTGTAACTGTTAATGTTAGCCCATTACCATGATACCCAACCCAGCCACACAAACACACAGGTTTTCCCCAAAAAATAAAGTTTAAAATTTCAGAATCATTACGCCCCACCAAGAGGCATCACTAGAGGGGTGCGGGTTAATGGGGCGATCGCACCGGGTGACACCATCACAAGGGGTCGCAACAAAAGCGGAAAGTTCTGTATGTTCCCGTTATTTGTCACTGGCAGACTCGGACGAGGTCAGTGGGGTAAGTCGTGAGGGGGTGACACCATGACCTCCACACTCGGTGACACCAACCCCATAGTGATGCCTCTGGCTCCACCCCCTCAACCCCACTTTAATCTCAACTACACCACGCTTTCCATTCAAATACAGCTTACCCTTCAGAGTGTGTGCGACAATCAGATTCTTACCTTCTCGAAAGCAGATTGGCCATAACCTCCAATCAGATTTAGATAAACGCCCGGGAATACGTCCCACTATTTTACTTCTTTCGTCCTTCACTTTAGAATCACCTGTTAGTCAGATTCACCACAACTTTCATTCAGATTCACCTCGCCTTCCTTTTCGACTCATACCAACGAATAAACAGTACAAGCCAACCCGTTGCGTAGCATACGCCGCAGAATTTTATTTTGCTCATAGATGAGTGAAGACACAATTGTCCAAATGGGGTGATTTTGAGGATCCAACTGTGATTGCGTGAAAAGATGGAACTCTGTAGAGAGCTATATACAACTGTCCGTGACTGAAGACCATTGCGTGAAAAGATAGAACTCCGTAGAGAGCTACATACAACTGTCCGTGACTGAAGACCATTGCGTGAAAAGATAGAACTCTGTAGAGAGCTACATACAACTGTCCGTGACTGAAGACCATTGCGTGAAAAGATAGAGTAGAACTCTGTAGAGAGCTAAATACAACTGTCCGTGACTGAAGACCATTGCGTGAAAAAATAGAACTCTGTAGAGAGCTACATACAACTGTCCGTGACTGAAGACCGGTTTGGTAGAGAGGGGCATATCTTTTTGAAAGAGTGTCCCAGTGCCTTATTTCTCATTGCAAAGGCTACTCTAAGAGTTAATTGTCTCCGTGTAAATGTAAACGGTAAATTTGAACCTGATGCAGGAATTGGTATAAAAGTGAACAAAGCGTTGTTTCCATGAAATACACGCGAGCGGTGGCCATGTTCGCAAAGAAAAAAAATTGCGAGGGGGGGGGGAAGAGAGAACAGGCACGAAGAGCAGCACGAAGAAATCAGAACAACGCGAGTGAACGTGGTTCAATCAACTGCAGTGCGCATGTCTCGAGACCAACGATGGACAGGAGAGAAGGGAGGATTTGCCTGCGTCTTCTTGCTCTGGCGTATTATATTTACAGACGAGCAAACAAAGCCCGTCCAAGGACGTACCGCCACCGTTCGGTGGCATGTTGTTGTACCCTCCCCCCCCCAACAGCCGTCTCGACCGGCATATATGTGCATCACGTCAAAAATACTATGGATTAAAATAAATAACTCGTAATAAAAGAGCTTTTGACTATAAATCCCATTGCGCATAACTCAAAATAAAGTCTTGGAAGAAATACTGCACCAAAAATAACTCGTTTTGAACGTCCGCGTAAACGTGTTCAAAACGATTGGCTGTAGGAGTCATGTGTGTTTGAGGACCAATCGCTATAGATGACCGGACAGAACGAACAGAAACTTGCCTTTTATTATATAGGATATTCGTTTCTGTATCATCTTTAAATATTAAATTAGTCATAAATTCTTCTTACAACGTTAAGCTCATTTAGTTCCAGAGAACTAATCAAAGAGAGGCCGTTTGTAAATTATACTAGATACGCAGTGGTAACGTACTTGGGAGGCTGTAGGTCAATAAAAGATAAGAATTGTCATTTCAGAGGGCAATTGCTTTGTACACTATATGCCTTTGTCATATCAACTGGTTATCGTTATACACAAAGTAGACAATTGTTATCAAAGTGGGCTGTTGCTATATACAAGGTAGACAAAGTTATATAAGTGGGATATTGCTATATACAAGGTAGTCAATGATTATATAAGAGGGATGTTGCTATATACAAGGTAGTCAATGATTATATAAGAGGGCTGTTGCTATATACAAGGTAGTCAATGGTTGTATAAGAGGGCTGTTGCTATATACAAGGTAGTCAATGACTATATAAGAGGGCTGTTGCTATATACAAGGTAGTCAATGGTTATATAAGAGGGCTGTTGCTATATACAAGCAATTCAATGATTATATAAGAGGGCTGTTGCTATATACAAGGTAGTCAATGGTTATATAAGTAGCCTGTTGTTATAGATAAGAAAGACCATTGTTAAATAAGTGAGATATTGTTATAGACAATGGAGAATTTCGTTGAAAAGTTATTAATTAATGTGACACTACATTCTCTGACCAAGACACATATTCAGTTAAGTCACTTTTACATCCTCCCCCCCCCTCAGAAACCACTTCAAACTATATTTTTAAAAAACTTCCTCCTCCCCTTCCCTCTAAATAAACTGGCCAAACGCCCAAACTCATCACTGAGGAAATGTATTGACGGGTCTACTCAACCAGAGACTGGCTTGGCAAACATTGTAAGCACCAAACTCCCCCAGGACCCTTATTTGGACTACGGCGTGCGGCATGCCACCATAATTATTACGCAATAAAGCTCTCTTCAAGTGCGGCGCCCGGAGCTGTACTGACATTACCTTGTAAGCGACCAGCCTCCACTGGTCAAAATTACCATCGTTTGGTGCAGCATCTCCAGGACGCCTCAAGTATTGACTCGTTCTCCAAATCCTTTGAGCATTTCTTAGACTAGATTTCAAGATCATTTTGTTCCCAATGTTGGTATAAAATTTGTCTCTCTCGCACAGGGACATAGATAAAAATCACTTGAGCGTCATTATTTCAGCTATGTGGCTTGAATTTTACAAGGAATAATTTGGCGAGACGATTCAATATATTTTTTCCAATATTAAAAAACCAAAACAAATAATGTTCCCCGACTGGAACAACACATGTTCCCAGATTGTTTCAGAATTCTCGCCATATTATTACCAGATATGTCAGAGCTCTCGTAAGCTATGTTATCATATTATTACCAGATATGTCAGAGCTCTCGTAAGCTATGTTATCATATTATTACCAGATATGTCACAGCTCTCGTAAGCTATGTTATCATATTATTACCAGATATGTCAGAGCTCTCGTAAAGCTATGTTATCATATTATCACCAGATATGTCAGAGCTCTCGTAAGCTATGTTATCATATTATTACCAGATATGTCAGAGCTCTCGTAAGCTATGTTATCATATTATTACCAGATATGTCAGAGCTCTCGTAAGCTATGTTATCATATTATTACCAGATATGTCAGAGCTCTCGTAAGCTATGTTATCATATTATTACCAGATATGTCAGAGCTCTCGTAAGCTATGTTATCATATTATTCTATAAAATATTAGTCCAGACGAAAACGTTATTGGGCAGGACGTTTATGAGATACTATTCCAAGAAATGTGTAGAGAGATGGGTTATCTATGGCTTTGTTTGAGACGCCATATTCACTTTCTAAACCAAATCTACTTCTACATGGCTTCCTTTAGTACAAGTGACTCGTTCAATGGGTTGGTAAAATATGTCTACAAAAACGATCAAAAGGCGTTACAGATATCAACAGATTTTCGTTATGGGGTCTAGTTGAAGATATTGAGATGACATTGTTTACGAACGCTGAAGGTAGATGCAAAGAATAAACGTTTTTTTTGTGTGTATTTATTACGATGAGGCAAGCAATTGATTACACATAGAAATTGTAAAGAATTAAAATAGTTATAAAACAACAGACACGTCAACAGAATTTAAAACGCGTTTTTTCGGCCACACGTTCTTCTATAAACCGTTTTTAGGTCAAATTATTTTTCGACCAAATTATTTAAAATTCATAAATTTTCATTAAAATTACTATAAAGTTTTGGCATGCAAAATAGAAAATCTTTGCAAGGCTAAACAAAACCCATCTTAACTAGAATGTGTATTTACTTTTCTTTCGTCAAAACTTTTTTGCATTTAAATTTGATTGATCAAAGTCATTAGAGACATAATTGCATTTGACAATACATTCAATTACAACACTCATTATTTGATGGATGGTAATTGACTGGCGAGTTTATTGCTGTTCAATGACATTGTTTAATTACTGTCGAGTTTATTGCTGTCCCATGATATTGTTCAATTTACTGCGAGTTTATTGCTGTTGCATGATATTGATTAATTGACTGGCAAGTTTATTGTTGTTCCATGACATTGTTCAATTGACTTGCGAGTTTATTGCTGCTCCGTGATGTTGTTCAGTTGACTTGAGTTTATTGCTGTTCCATGATATTTTTTCTCTTGACTTGCGAGTTTATTGCTGTTCCATGACATTGTTTAATTGACTGTCGAGTTTATTGCTGCTCCATGATGTTGTTCAGTTGACTTGAGTTTATTGCTGTTCCATGATATTTTTTCTCTTTACTTGCGAGTTTATTGCTGTTCCATGACATTGTTTAATTGACTGTCGAGTTTATTGCTGTTTCATGATATTGTTCAATTGACTTGCGAGTTTATTGCTGTTCCATGACATTATTTAATTGACTATCGAGTTTTTTGCTGTTCAATGACATTGTTCAATTGAATTGCGAGTTTATTGCTGTTCTTTGATATTGTTTAATTGACTGGCGAGTTTATTGCTGTTCCATGACATTGTTTAATTGACTGTTACGTTTATTGCTGTTCCATGATATTGTTCAATTTACTGCCGAGTTTATTGCTGCTCCATTATATTGCTAAGTTTACTGGCTAGTTTATTGCTGTACCCTGATATTGTTTAATTTACTGTCGCATTTAATGTTGTTCCATGAAAATGTTCAATTTACTGCCGAGTTTATTGCTGCTCCATGATATTGTTTAGTTGACTGGCGAGTTTATTGCTTTTCAAATGATATTGCTAAGTTTACTGGCTAGTTTATTTCTGTTCCTTGATATTCTTCATTTGACTGGCAAGTTTATTGCTGTTCTATTATACTTATACTGCCTACCCTCTTATGCATGGCTCCATGCATGGTAACTACGACCTTATCTTACTGCGCAACATGAAATTTGACATAACAAATCAGATAATTTTATTAATTAAACATTTTCAAAATAAATGATGGCTCCACCAAAGAGTTGTATCAATTATATGCAAGTAAATGTCAGGCTTGAAAGTTCGTATCCACTACGCCAGAATTATAGTTCAATAAAATATTATAGTCCTTAAAGTATAGCACCACCAGCCACCCACCCCTACATAGATTGAGAGGACATTGGAGTTCATTGAATTCAATGAAGATGAAGGAAATATATAGGTATCGCTCAGGTCAAGTTATTATTTTTTTAAAGACTCTATTCCAAGAAAGAATGAAAGTAAGGTGTTGAAATATTTTAGTATCAGATTTTATAATAAAAATATTTTTATTGGTGTTATATTTGGAAAGCCAATCTGGCTTTACCGACACACACATCGAAGCAAGTGGGAGCGCTAAATGTCTTCGGCTCAGTCTACTCGGACTGAAGTATAGCGCTGGTTTCCTTTTCTTGATATTTTAAGCAGACCAAAGCTGGCCGGGGAGACCATGAGTAATTCACGTCATGGCCATTTTTTTTGTACCAACGTGACGAACAGTTTTAGCCAATCACTCAAAACTTCTATCCCTGTCTTAAGATCTCAGTTGTAACATGCGTCGCACAAATACCATGGATGTCTTACAACATAGTTCCTAAATAAGGAAACCTGACGCAAATCCACCGGAATTTTCATTATGTAAAAAAAAATACTTTCAAATAAACAACTATTTAAGTTTTCTTTTTATTCCGGTTAAAACCAGCAGAACTTAAAATTTGCTTGACATTTTATGTTGATTTAAATTATTACTATTATGTATTTTTATTTTACTATTAAAATCTGTTCTTTAGTCCGGGTTAAACCTTGTACTTCACTTCTCTTTAATACATAAAATGAGCTGGGAATTTTTTACACGTTCAAATCTTTGTGAAAACGAATGTTCACGGAAATAAATATCTTAAAATTGATTTCATTAGTGCGTTCAGATTTCAGTCTTTATTGATTAATTCATATTTACATGTTCAGTTTAAGTACTATTGGGTTGACTGCGAAACTTTCTATTGTTTTTATGTCAATAATAGTCCCACCGGAAATAGATTTTTCCAAATTTATACAACTGAACATATTATCAAAATTATTGACCACTAACTTTTTAAAAGCATTTATATTGACTTCACCGTCTCGTCTGTCTGTCGTTGTCCCGCTCGCCTGCGAGAAAGACAATGACCCGATTCCCGGGATTCTATCGAGCTGAAATTTTGCACATCGACTTTTGTCCCCCAACAATGCATTCTTTCAAAAGTTCAGGTCGATCGAATTTACTGTACTTAAATAAAATAATATTTAGTCGATCTCTTCGCGCGGTGCGTATTATATTGAACTTAATTTTATAATATTTTCCCGATCTGTAAATGTTTATCCTAGTCTGTCGCGCGGTGTGTATTATATTGAACATCATCAATAGTTTTAGTTTATGTCTCATATATAAGGGATTTATAGTCAAAAACTTTGTTTTTACGGGTTGTTTAATTAAATATATATTATCTAAAACTGCACCTATCTTTGCATGTATCTACCCACGAAAACGACTATCTTTAATAACTATTGCCCGCACTTATCTTCTCATCTATCTACCCATGCACCAATTGTTTCACATTTCAACAACAGAGTCTTAGTTGCGACATCACTTTTCAAACTCATTTTATCAATATCAAAATTTCCCCCCCCCCTTTTCCCACTTTTCGCTCGTCTCTTCTGGAGGCGAACTGACGAAAAGGGAACAAAAATAGAAGTTCATTGACGAGCATATTTTCAAGTTGAGCAATGTCGGTTTTTTTTAGCTTTAGTTTTGAAACTGCATTAAGGGAAAATTCCCTTGGTATTTGGGGAAAATCCAATTTAACGATTTCATTACGAAACTGACAAGCAATGCTAGCACCGACATCTTGAATTAAGAGTCATGTTAGAGCTTGTGTCAATGACTTAAATGATCGACCAGTGTTTGTATCATATCCTAAATATGACTTTATGACTGTTATTACTGACTATAGGGGCAGAGTCGAACAACGCATGAGAGAACTTGGCATTTGCCAGACGCCCTCGACAAAAAGAAATTTAAATAAATAAATATTGTGTGAAGAGTATTTTTTGAAGAACTTTGTAAAATGAACCTGCACAATGAATTAAGTCGTGTAAGGTTTGTTTAACATTTCATCGTATAGCTAAGTCTTACTACTTGTATCATTTTCACTTCAGTTCAGAGCTACCTCTAGCATCATTGAATGTTCAGAGCTACCTCTAGCATCATTGAATGTTCAGAGCTACCTCTAGCATCATTGAATGTTCAGAGCTACCTCTAGCATCATTGAATGTTCAGAGCTACCTCTAGCATCATTGAATGTTCAGAGCTACCTCTAGCATCATTGAATGTTCAGAGCTACCTCTAGCATCATTGAATGTTCAGAGCTACCTCTAGCATCATTGAATGTTCAGAGCTACCTCTAGCATCATTGAATGTTCAGAGCTACCTCTAGCATCATAGAATGTTCAGTGCCACTGAATAAAGTCAGTTATATCAGAGATTAGAGGCATGTATTCTTTACAAAATTAGTTAAATATTCGGATAGACATAGTGATAAAAACACTTTTCTGGGTACAACTGAAGAAAAACAAAGGCATTAAAATGTTCCATCTTTCCGTATGACATTCAGTATTGGAATTGGTTATCTGGAGAAACTACGAAAACCAAAAAAAAACACTATTAACATCCCAAAGTAGAAAAAAAAATTCAAGAAATTATTGAGTGCATGGACAAGCGCAGGAACCAATAATTCTATGTACAAAGGAGTTTCTTATGATAATGTGTCTTATGATAATGTGTCTTATGATAATGTGTCTTATGATAATGTGTCTTATGATAATGTGTCTTTTGATAATGTGCCTTATGATAATGTGTCTTATGATAATGTGTCTTATGATAATGTGTCTTATGGTAATGTGTCTTATGGCAATGTGTCTTATGGTAATGTGTCTTATGATAATGTGTGCATACATGTTTATATAACAGGCACCGACAAAATTAATTACTTTGTATGCTATATGGAATATAAGACAATATCCGAAATCTTTCAAGTTATTTTTCTTTTCCTTTTTTTTTGGTCTTTTTTTTTCTTTTTTGGTCTAATTGTAGCGAAATATTAACATATTGGATTTAATTTACATACAGTAATACAGTGTTGTATCTCATAAATCAACATACAAATACTATTGATATCCAAAAATAACTTCATTTTATTAAGTTAATACGTTTAAAAAAATCCGTGAAAGTAGTATTTCCTATTGAAAGCTGAGCACCACACAAATCAAAACAATATTCATGGCTGTATGCTGGAGTAAAGGATTCTGGGAAATCTGAAGTGGACTTTGTATAAATGTGTTTTGATTGCTAACGAAGACATGTTAGGATGTGGTTTGTTTATGGTGACAAGCTTCATACGCTGCTTAGCAGAAAACGGAGTCTCTTTTCCTAAATACATGTACATCTAAGCCAAAAGCAAAAATAAAAGCTGATAAATTTACACACACACACACGCACACAAATATATACAAGGTGTGTAGGTGTGTGTTTGTGTTCACTGTGTGTGTGAGTGTGTGTGTGTGTTCTAGCAAGATTGAATAAACGTAGAAGGTAATTAAATTAAATGATAAAAAAGTTATAAAAAACAAGATCTCGAAAAGAGAACAGTGCAGTGTATATTATGACTCTGCCTTGCTAAATGTTTAATTAAATGTAAACTAAAGAAAATTTCATTTTTTAAAAATTAATTTGTGAGGACATATTTAGCCCTATTAACGGATTTTTTTATATTAAATTAAGAGTTATTTTCTTAGTTCGCATTTTAAGAGTCTTTTAACAAAAATTATTGTAAACATCCTAATCACTTGTTTTTATCATCAAATTTGAAAGGTGAAAACGTAAAATGAAAAAATATATATTTCCTGTCATTCAAACATTAGCGCTTATAACGTTTTTGAAGATATTTTCCCCTCCAATTTCAATAAATAAATAAAACAAACGACATCAAACATGTTTATGAGAGCGAGATGAACACAGCAGATGGAAAAGTGAACAGGACCAACCGAAATATAAACAGTTGTCGTTTCAAATAGTCAACTTAAAATAAATAGAGGTAAGAAAAGATTTAAAAAAACACGTTTTTATAAGTGGACTAAAAAGAAGAAAATAATTAAAAACTTATAAGCTCAAGTCCTTTGATTTAATATGACTAAAAACGTGGGGCGGGTGTTTGGTATAAAAAATAAAGATTTATAATGTAGAAGGCAAAAGAGAGATCTATAAGTGAGAGAATGAGTGAACTGCATACGTTAAACCTCATAAGCGCCCGCCCCACGTTTTTAGTCATATTAAATCAAAGTACTTGAACTTGTAAGTTTTATATATCGAACATTTTATTTCTTTAAACGCATCGCGTGACAAACATTTACAGACTGAAACTGACTGAACTCCCTTTGCTGTGGTCATCGATGGCTGGGGTAAACTCCGTGGCACGTGGATGTCAACAATACCAGTCTGATACAGTTGCTATATAGAGATAAACTAAAAATGCATTCATTAATTTAATTACGGTACATTCGAACGATCTGAAATTTTGATACAATGCATTGTCATCCAAGATCTATCTGTGTTAAATTTTGAGATCTCTAGGACCATCAGAAGTGGTTTAATTTTACGTTAGAAAATTTGAAATTTTGCAGACAGACAGACAGGAATGAAAGGAATTTAATAAAAACGTGGTAATAAAAAGGGGAAAACAACTCAAGAGAAAGTTTCCAGTAAAAATATTTTTTATATCTTAATAGCAATCATTTATTTTGAATAGGACAGCATAAATATGTCAAATATATAGGATCTGGACTCACTTTTGTCGTTAGTATCTCGAGGACACGCCGATGACTTTTGTTGCCTTTATTTGAATTCCGCCCTTACCTAATTAAGTTAATCCACAGACGGGACCGCTAATTCTGTACCAACCTAGCTTCGCCTATGTAAGATAGATTAAATGTAGGTCTATAGACGTAGTTTAAGTTTTGGCGTATATAGAGATGGGTCAAGTGTATTGATGAGTGAGTTGTTTCAATCTTGGAGACGATGTGTCATAATAATGTAATAGTAAGTCATGTGTACACGGTTTATGTCTCTATTATCCAGTGGTCTGTATTATGTTGTGGTATTATGTTGTGGTGTTATGTTGTGTTGTTATGTTGTGGTGTAATGTTGTGGTATTATGTTGTGGTATTATGTTGTGGTGTTATGTTGTGGTATTATGTTGTGGTATTATGTTGTGGTATTATGTTGTGGTGTTATGTTGTGGTGTTATGTTGTGGTATTATGTTGTGGTATTATGTTATGTTGTTATGTTGTGGTATTATGTTGTGGTATTATGTTGTGTTGTTATATGATTGTATATGTTGTGGTGTTATGTTGTGGTGTTATGTTGTGGTATATGTTGTGGTGTTATGTTGTGGTGTTATGTTGTGGTGTTATGTTGTGATGTTATGTTGTGGTGTTATGTTGTGGTGTTATGTTGTGGTGTTATGTTGTGGTATTATGTTGTGGTGTTATGTTGTGGTGTTACGTTGTGGTGTTATGTTGTGGTGTTATGTTGTGGTGTTATGTTGTGGTGTTATGTTGTGGTGTTATGTTGTGGTGTTATGTTGTGGTGTTATGTTGTGGTGTTATGTTGTGGTGTTATGTTGTGGTGTTAAGTTGTGGTTGTATGTTGTGGTGTTATGTTGTGGTATTATGTTGTGGTGTTATGTTGTGGTATTATGTTGTGGGTTATGTTGTGGTATTATGTTGTGGTTTATGTTGTGGTATTGTGTTGTGGTGTTATGTTGTGGTATTATGGTGTGGTATTATTTTGTGGTATTATGTTGTGGTGTTATGTTGTGGTAGTATGTTGTGGATTATGTTGTGGTATTATGTTGTGGTATTATGTTGTGGTATTATGTTGTGATATTGTGTTGTGATATTGTGTTGTGGTGTTATGTTGTGGTATTATGTTGTGGTATTATGTTGTGATATTGTGTTGTGTATTGTGTTGTGGTGTTATGTTGTGTTGTTATGTTGTGGTTTATGTTGTGGTGTTATGTTGTGGTGTTATGTTGTGGTATTATGTTGTGGTATTATGTTGTGTATTGTGTTGTGGTGTTTATGTTGTGGTATTATGTTGTGGTGTTATGTTGTGGTGTTATGTTGTGGTATTATGTTTTGGTATTATGTTGTGGTGTTATGTTGTGGTGTTATGTTGTTGTATTATGTTATGGTGTTATGTTGTGGTATTATGTTGTGGTATTATGTTGTGGTATTATGTTGTGGTATTGTGTTGTGGTGTTATGTTGTGGTATTATGTTGTGGTGTTATTTTGTGGTATTATGTTGTGGTGTTATGTTGTGGTGTTATGTTGTGGTATTATGTTGTGGTATTAAGTTGTGGTGTTATGTTTTGGTGTTATGTTGTGGTGTTATATTGTGGTGTTATGTTGTGGTGTTATGTTGTGATATGTCATCATTATGTGTGATGATTCAGCGGGTCTCACTAATGGAATTCAGAGGATCTCAACAACTGTGGTATGACATCATTATGTAGGGGTATGACATCATTATGTAGTGGTATGTCATCATTATGCAGTAGTATGTCATCATTATGCCGGTATAGTATTTCTTCTCACAGACATGTTCTCGTCAGTTCTCGCGAGACTGCTGTTTTATTATCTATCCCCGACCAATCACAAAACGGAAGTAATATCAACAGACGGCGTCACGAACCATATCTGGAAGTAAAAATCTACATCGTAAAATGAAAATAAATACAACAACAACATTCTCTCTGGTAGCTGTGGAAGGTGTGGGTAGTGGAGGCGGTCAATAGAGAAAGTTGGGCATAGAATAAAAGAAACGGTGGGGTGGGAAATATATATATTGGAAATCTGGGAAGTGAGATATAAATATGTGGGACAGTAGATGTGGGAAATTGAACGGAGGAAATAACGGGGAGAGGAGTGGTGGGACGGTAGGGGAGGGCAGGGAGAAACGGTTTAAATTGAGAGTGTGGCGCAGAAATAAAGTGAAATATCAAGTGGCTAGGGGGAAGTGAAGTTAACGGAATGAACAGTTTTGGAGTACAAATAAAAGGGAATGAAGAGTAATACAAATGAGGAGTGAGGAGGTGGAGTACAAATGAGGAGTGAGGAGGTGGAGTGCAAATGAGGAGTGAGGAGGTGGAGTGCAAATGAGGAGTGAGGAGGTGGACTACAAATAAGGATTGAGGAGGTGGACTACAAATACGGAGTGAGGAGGTGGAGTACAAATAAGGAGTGAGGAGGTGGACTACAAATAAGGAGTGAGGAGGTGGAGTACAAATGAGGAGTGAGGAGGTGGAGTACAAATAAGGAGTGAGGAGGTGGAGTACAAATGAGGAGTGAGGAGGTGGACTACAAATGAGGAGTGAGGAGGTGGACTACAAATTAGGAGTGAGGAGGTGAAGTAGAGAATTTGGGCCAGGGAAAGAGGGTGTGTGAAAAAGGCTCTTATTGAAATTAAGTGTTGGGGAATAGAAGCGGAAAAAAATTAGGAGGGCAGGATTACCACAAGAATAAATTATGGACATGGGCAAACAGAAAGTAGAGGAGTAAATGTGGGTTACAAAAAACAGTCTGAAAATAGGATGTGGTAGATAGTAGTGAATACAGTTGGGATTTACTAGCGCAGAATATCGATTTAAACGGATGACTCAACAAGTTTCTATTAAAGAAGGCAATTCTTTAAAAATCATGTAATCAATTTCACATAATTCAATTTATATTAGAACACAAGGCAGAATTAAGATAAAATGGTCCCTTTAATTTTATAATAAAGTGTAGTAGTTAAGGCACTTAACAACAACAAAAAAAGAGTCTCTCTTCCCATTCGCACTTTGAAGCTATTTATTTTTTTCAAATCATGATCTTATGAGATTTTTTATAAGTCAGTTTCTGAATCCCCTCACTCCTCTCTTGTCATTTGTGTTCTGTCACTTACATCCATTTTCCTTTTATAATTTCCACATTTTTATTCTGTAAAGCAATGTTTATACCCATCTTTAGCCAGGTAATTTGCTTTATTCACGATCCTATCCATTTGTCTACATCTCTTAGTAGTTGTGCACTAAAAGTTGTGACGGAATTGACATGTCGGTAAGGTGAGGATTTGTGTCTTAATAGAAAACTCAAGTACAGCTCGGAGACACAGGATACAATAGTGGGCTGTACGCTGGTCAGATAAGTTGTGTGGCGTTAGCTGGTCAGTTAAGCTTTGTGGAGTAAGCTGGTCAGTTAAGCTGTGTGGAGTAAGCTGGTCAGTTACGCTGTGTGGAGTAAGCTGGTCAGTTACGCTGTGTGTAGTAAGCTGGCAAGCTGGTCGGTTAAGATGTGTGGAGTAAGCTGGTCAGTTAAGATGTGTGGAGTAAGCTGGTCGGTTAAGATGTGTGGAGTAAGTTGGTCAGTTAAGATGTGTGGAGTAAGCTGGTCAGTTAAGCTGTGTGGAGTAAGCTGGTCAGTTAAGCTGTGTGTGGTCATCTGGTCAGTTAAGATTCGTGGAATCAAAGCAGAGGTGCCAGTGAGCCAGCTTTCTTATTGTAGTGAATAAATACATATAGAAATAATATAAGCTTGCATAAAATCCAATTTTAGGCAGCTTGCGTCCCGGCTCTGAGCCATCTCCTGACAGCTAAATTGATTAGAGACCTATTTGTGAATTTAGTTGCCCATCTAGTCTCTCTACGATTAGTTAGATCACCATAGATGTCTCTCTACGATTAGTTAGATCACCATAGATGTCTCTCTACGATTGGTTAGATCACCATAGATATCTCTCTACGATTGGTTAGATCACCATAGATATCTCTCTACGATTGGTTAGATCACCATAGATATCTCTCTACGATTAGTTAGATCACCATATATGTCTCTCTACGATTGGTTAGATCACCATAGATGTCTCTCTACGATTGGTTAGATCACCATAGATGTCTCTCTACGATTGGTTAGATCACCATAGATGTCTCTCTACGATTGGTTAGATCACCATAGATGTCTCTCTACGATTGGTTAGATCACCATAGATGTCTCTCTACGATTGGTTAGATCACCATAGATGTCTCTCTACGATTGGTTAGATCACCATAGATATCTCTCTACGATTGATTAGATCACCATAGATATCTCTCTACGATTGGTTAGATCACCATAGATATCTCTCTACGATTGGTTAGATAACCATAGATAAATCGGAATTGTTGGATATGATAAGATATGTGTAATTTTGAGGCAGTGTTTATGCTAGCATGAAATGCTTTATACTAAATGCATTCAGTTAAATGTGAATTGATTTTCACGATATATTGTGTAGGTGACCTACTTCCCATTTTAAAACATTAATTTAAATGTATTTAATTTAAGTCAAACAAAAGTGTCGCATCACTTGGGCTTTTCAAAATCTAGATTTCTACTTGGTAGATCGCTTTCTTGCACATCTAGATTTCTACTTGATAGATCGCTTTCTTGCACATATAGATTTCTACTTGGTAGATCTCATTCTTGCACATCTAGATTTCTACTTGATAGATCGCTTTCTTGCACATATAGATTTCTACGTGGTAGATCCCTTTCTTGCACATTTACATTTCTACTTCATAGAAAGCCTTCTTGCAAATTTAGCTTTCTACTTTGGTAGATCGCCTTCTTGCACCACTAGATTTTTTTTAATCGGTAGATCACTTTGACACCCGCCTATCAAGATTATTACTCGGTTGAGCACCTTCTTCCAACATCAAGATATTTACTCGATAGATCACTTGTGCTCCACCGCACCAAGATTGTTATTTGACGAAGATCACGAAATTAGGCGCAATTGGTGGACGGGCTAATTATAGTGGATATTTATCGTCGTGCATCAGCCTGGCCCCATCGATCAATGGACCTCCCCCCACCCAACCCCCACGACCAGCCTTCGGTTTCTCCATCGCCTTTTTGTGGCCTCCGTAGCAATGACTGGGGCAACCAGAGCCTCCCTACGGGTGGGTAACAGTGGGTATGGCTCGTCCTTGCCGGGCGAGAAGGAAGGGAGACCACACGATGATGGACAAGGAGCGATGGTGTAATGGTACAAGTAAGGACTGATGGTGTAATTGTACGAGTAAGGATTGATGGAACAAGTAAGGACTTATAGTGTAATGGTACGTGTAAGGAGTGATGGTGTAATGGTACGAGTAAGGAGTGATAGTGTAATGGTACACGTAAAGAGGGATGGTGTAATGGTACAAGTAAGGACTGATTGTGTAATGATACAAGTAAGGAGTGATGGTGTAATGGTACAAATAAGGAGTGATAGTGTAATGGTACAAGTAAGGACTGATGGTGTAATGGTACAAGTAAGGAGTGATGGTGTAATGGTACAAGTAAGGACTGATGGTGTAATGGTACACGTAAAGAGGGATGGTGTAATGGTACAAGTAAGGACTGATGGTGCAATGGTACAAGTAAGGAGTGATGGTGTAATGGTACAAGTAAGGACTGATTGTGTAATGGTACAAGTACGGACTGATGGTGTAATGGTACAAGTAAGGAGTGATGGTGTAATGGTACAAGTAAGGACTGATTGTGTAATGGTACAAGTAAGGACTGATGGTGTAATGGTACAAGTAAGGACTGATGGTGTAATGGTACAAGTAAGGAGTGATGGTGTAATGGTACAAGTAAGGACTGATTGTGTAATGATACAAGTAAGGAGTGATGGTGTAATGGTACAAGTAAGGAGTGATAGTGTAATGGTACAAGTAAGGACTGATGGTGTAATGGTACAAGTAAGGACTGATGGTGTAATGGTAAGAGTAAGGACTGATGGTACGAGTAAGGACTGATGGTAAGAGTAAGGACTTATAGTGTAATGGTACAAGTAAGTTTAAAAAATCCAGAGCCTTAGACACATAGACGTTGTGTTAATAAAAGAAAAATTATTATCAGATAACAATATTGTATGTGTTCTACATTTCCCTTTTTAAACAGCTGTTGTTTTTAATTCTGTCTACTTTGAAAGATATGAAGCGAAATCTAAATGAAATATAAAGGGATATAACACATGCCAGAATTTATTTTGGCATAAGCATTACATTTTTAATAAATTACTTTCCATCAGTTTATGAACTATGTTATGTTTCAAAGTATTAAAGTTAAGAAAATGTAATGGATCAATTTCTGATAAATACGACTTAATTTATTTAATTGACTGTTCGGCAAATAATTACATTTTTTCCTTAACTTTACATTTAACCCACTTTATCATTTAAAGCCAAATCAGCTATTTCTCCACCACACTGCTATCTCAGGATTGTATGTGCTCTTCACATTGGCAAAAGAAATCGTGCAGGGTGCTCACACACGACGAAATGGTCCAAAGGAAACTCATAGAACAACAGAATTAAAAGTAGAGCCTTTCCAAATCACATAAACCAAAGAAGACACACATTTTTCACCGACAAGAGATCGCACAAACTAGTGAATGATCAACCCCATCTAACAACACAGTACAAATGATCAACAGATAGCTACAAATAATCAACCATTCTAACAAAGCAACCTAGGGCAACAGACAACGCACTACAAAAATAGCCAAAATAGATTCACGGACATCTAAATATAACGGATTACACACATCAAGAACTAAAACCAAATATCTCTCACACAGTGCAAAACGATATACTTATATCTCTCTCACACACACACACACCTTACAAAATGACCAAAATATCTCACACACAACACCTAATGTCCAGATACCACACGCACGCACACACACACACACCTCATAAATCCCCGACATATCTCTAGTACAACATACAAACCCAACATATCTCCCACACAATACAAAATGACCAATAGACCACAAACTTGGAAATGACCATCAAAATGCAGCAGATGTTGTCTGCAGTTATCCCCCTTCCTTGTCAGACGGCTGTAAAAAAGGTGGCGTGGAGATTAAGGCGGGAAAACGGCTGTAATGATACGTTTTGGCGTCTTCGGACGGGTAATCCCATTGTAATGGTATCTTAGTGCGCAGGCGCAACAAGACCCGGTGATATCCAATCGAAAGATGTGTTATGCATAATTCCAACGACTTAAAAGAAAAATAAACCATAAATTGTTACAGATAAGGTGCTATATTTTTCGCTCACAAAATGTTCGAATAACTTTCGTTATCTCTACAAGAAAATGCATTACAAAGCTTACAAATATAGGAAGAAACTGAATACGAAATCTAACCTCTTTCTGCCAAGAACATTAAGGAATATATAATTAGAAACTTTGCAACTACTTTTAAAATATCTTTACAAATCTTTCGATTTAATTAATTATCATTACCTATCTACACAACACATACTGATAGTAAATGTGTCAAGAAAGTACACAGCTGGCTTAAAACTTATGTAAAATCTATAGAACTAAAATGTGTATTTGTACACTAAGAATTGTCGCTTTAAAGTATTTGAATAGCAGTTTTTTGTAGTTGTATTTTAAGTAAACAATTTGTATAGTAGGAAAGAAACACTTGTTATCCTGGTTGTTAAAATAGCATACCCTCCCCCAATGACCCCCACCACCCTTTCGCCTCCATTTTCATTGTAAAGTATGAATTAATTTTGTAAAGTAATTGTAAAATAATTACTAATGAGGATAAAAGAGTCGGCAGTGGTCTATACATTTCAGCAATACAATTCTCAATTTTTATAATAATCTTCAATGTATGTATGGCAACCGTCCGTCCTCATGGGACGATGGCGTGTACTCCTGCTCCTCTGCCCCCCCCTGCCCTTTCTCCTGGCCCTTCTCTCTTCACTCAAAGCTATGAGGGATGCTTCCGTGACATGAATGCCCTCACGCACTTTTGCCCGCCAGGAGGTGCGCTCCTCGGCAATGGTCTCCCACGTTTTATGGTCTATCTGTGCCAATGACATGTCTTTCTTGCAGACGTCCTTGAAGCGCTAGCAGGGGTGACCTCTTTTTCTCTTACCGGTTGCCAGCTCCCCGTAAAGTATGGCTCTAGGAATGCGCTCCGAGCTCATCCTGTGGACATGACCTAACCACCGCAGGCGCCTCTCACTCAGAATTGAGTGCATACTCAGCATATGGCTTCTTCTGAGTACCTCGATATTGGTGATCTTGTCCTGCCACTTGATGCGTAGAATCCTACGCAAGCATCGTAAGTGGAAGCTGTTGAACTGCTTTGTTTGCTTGGCGTAGGTCGTCCAGCACTCACTGCCATAGAGGAGTGTGCTGAGCACGCAGGCCTGGTACACAGTAATTTTCCTTCTTTTCCGTGAGCTGCGCATTGTTCCACACTCTTTGATTCAGCCTAGACATTAATGATGCGGCCTTGCCGATTCTGGTTCCTATTTCCTAATCCAGGAAATGATTGTCTTTCAATAATAATTTCTTTAATAGCATTTGTCGAACTAATATATATTCTTTGATTAATTTTCTTATGGCATTATTTGTACTTTTATCTATTTTGTACTCATTTCTCTTAGAGCACCTGGCAAGTTGATTCTATGCTATACTTATTTCTCTTAGAGTACCTGGCGAATTGATATCTATTCTGTACTTATTTCTCTTAGAGCACCTGACGAATTGATATCTATTCTGTACTTATTTCTCTTAGAGCACCTGACGAATTGATATCTATTCTATACTTATTTCTTTTAGAGCACCTGGCGAATTGATATCTATTCTATACTTATTTCAAGTACAGCACCTCATTTCTCCTAATTCACTTGGCGTAAGCATGGAGTCCAAATGTGTTTGTATAAAATGTCCAGTGATTGTGACTTTAAGCGTGCGATATTTTGCCATAGGTTGGCGGAAGGGGTAAGAGGATTTTTTTGTTTTTTTTGGTCACAAAACTGTTTTAAAAGTAAATCGATAACTTTATATCAATCACCGGTGGTTTCTTAATTCTAAATGTGCAATAAAGAATTATTAATCAACGACGGTGAAATGACAGAAGTTATAAATGACAGAAGTTATAAATGACAGAAGTTATAAATGAGAGAAGTTATAAATGAGAGAAGTTATAAATGACAGAAGTTATAAATGACAGAAGTTATAAATGACAGAAGTTATAAATGACAGAAGTTATAAATGACAGAAGTTATAAATGACAGAAGTTATAAATGACAGAAGTTATAAATGACAGAAGTTATAAATGACAGAAGTTATAAATGACAGAAGTTATAAATGACAGAAGTTATAACTGACAGAAATTATAAATGACAGAAGTTATAAATGACAGAAGTTATAAATGACAGAAGTTATAAATGACAGAAGTTATAAATGACAGAAGTTATAAATGACAGAAGTTATAAATGACAAAAGTTATAAATGGCAGTAGTTATAAATGGCAGTAGTTATAAATGACAGTAGTTATAAATGGCAGTAGTTATAAATGACAGTAGTTATAAATGGCAGTAGTTATAAATGGAAGTAGTGAAAAATAGCAGTAGTTATAAATGACAGAAGTTATAAATGGCAGTAGTTATAAAAAGCAGTAGTTCTGAACTGGCAGTAGTTATAAAAAGCAGTAGTTCTGAACTGGCAGTAGTTATAAAAAGCAGTAGTTCTGAACTGGCAGTAGTTATAAAAAGCAGTAGTTCTGAACTGGCAGTAGTTATAAAAAGCAGTAGTTCTGAACTGGCAGTGGATATGAAAATAACAGAGTTTGACGACAATGGCAGGGTCATTGCCCGGGGACGAAAGTGATCCGAGAGAATCGCCACTTGGACTGTTGAGGTCACACGCCAATGTCCTCAACAAGTTAACACTTTCTGTTTACGTGGCTTATCAAGAATGTCAAAAACCAATTTCAATTTTAGATAGTCGGCATTAAAACTCGCTACAACATGAGAATTTGTGAGGTCACCATCAACACTTTTCATTTGGTCAACTTTTCATCCTATATCACATCGCCGTTCATCAAAAGAAAATTTGATGCACTGTAGAGATCGCTTTCATAAAACTTTGAAAACGTTAATGTTACACCTTTTCTTTTATTTAAAACACAGCATCTTGTTATTTTTGTCGTAATTAAGATCTATCTCGGACAAGATTGCCTCATTAACACATTGACCGCAATGTCCGCCCTCCCTGTCAATCACACGGCCAGGAATCCGTTCTCCTCAGACAGCCGCACTTAGATATATGCGTGCTAGGAAAGTGGTCCGATTGGGCAGGGAAGGGGGAATAGAGGGGTCAGGGGTTGGTTGGTAAATATACGAGGGGTGGGGGCCGTGGTGGTCAAAACGTCAGAGGGGTCAAGAGTTTGGGAGGTGGAGGAAGTGTAAGGGTGAGGGGTTGGTATGTAGTAGAGGATTGCCTAAACACGTGACCAAAACAACCACCAAGACCCCGTATCGCACACGCTCTTCCATCTCCCGAACAAGGAAACAGATAACGCTGTCTTCGGAAACTTTCCAAGATACGAGACGGTGGCCTGACGCTAGTCGAAGTCTGACCAGATGACCACTGCGTTAAGGTTAATGGCTACCGCAGAGACGTTTGTCTGCTGGTCCGGACAGTTCATTGTTTAACGCAAATGCCAGCAGGGCGAGACAGCTTATCTGGCTCTATCCCCCTTGCTTGCTGGGTATTCCGCCAACTGGGCGTCTGCTTTTAGTTGGGAAACAAAAGCAGAACAGGAATTGTTCCCAGTGTCCACATCACGGTGATGAAAGATTTGAAGGCAAGGGACATTATTTGTGGATGTTATGTTGTTTATTTAAAAAGGTTTTGTTAAACTGTGGTCAGTTTGGAAGATCATACATGATGGCATCATTTTTTTTTCATTTTTCAATGAATTTACCATACACAAAAAACTGCAAACTTAAATCCCTTAAAGTTTAACATGTCATATTGTCTGAAATTATTCATCATTGGACCTATCTAAATGCCTTTGTGGATTAAATTCGCAAGTCTTTTTTTTTAATGTAAGAACTCGTTGTGTTAAAAACGAATGTTTCTTATTAAATAATCTTTATGTTAACTTGTTTACGTCGGTGATAGGTTCGTTAAGTTTTGACATGGATTTTACTAGATCAGCCTGGATTGTTAAATGTAATCTGTCTTCTAATGACATGGATTATAGCTCAGCCAAATTTGTTAGATGTTATCTAAATAAGTTCTGTATAGTGACGTATGTGGGCTTATGTGGCTTAGATTACACACACAAACTGAACAGGTTCCGAATGATCAAAGTATCGATCGTTGGGCCACAAGGAATAGAAGATAAAGAAGATACGTCAAGCAGTTAAACAATAAGTTAGTTATCGATATTCTGTTTCCCGTTCAATATCAAGATTATCTGTTTTAGTTCAATATCAAGATTATCTGTTTTAGTTCAATATCAAGAGTATCTATGTTTTTTTAATATCCAAATTATTTATATTGTAGTTCAATATAAAAATTATAAATATTTTGGTTCAATATAAAGATTATCTATATTCTGGTTCAATATCAAGATTATCTGCTTTGGTTCAATATCAATATTATCTACATTGGTTCAATATCAAGATCTTCTGTTTTGGTTCAATATCAAGACAATCTATTTTGGTTCAATGTCAAGATTATCTACTTTGGTTCAATATCAAGATCTTCTTTTTTGGTTCAATATCAATATTATCTACTTTGGTTCAATTTCAAGATCTTCTACTTTGGTTCAATATAAAGATGATCTATTTTGGTACAATATCAATATTATCTTTTTTGGTACAATATCAATATTATCTACTTTGGTTCAATTTCAAGATGTTCTGTTTTGGTTCAAAATAAAGATGATCTATTTTGGTTCAATATCAAGATTATCTATTTTTGTTCAATATCAAGATTATCTATTTTGGTTCAATATCAATATTATCTACTTAACTTTGGTTAAATATCAAGATTATCTGTTTTGGTTCAATATAAAGATTATGTATTTTGACGCAATATCGAGATTATCTGTTTTTATTCAATATCAAGATTATCTATTTTGTTTCAATATCAAAATTATCTACTTCTGTTCAATATCGAGATAATCTGCATTGTTTCAATATCAACATTATCTGCATTGGTTCAATATCAATATTATCTACATTGGTTCAATATCAAGATCTTCTGTTTTGGTTCAATATCAATATCTTCAGTTTTGGTTCAATATAAAGATTATCTATTTTGGTTCAATATCAAGACTATCTATTTTGGTTCAATATCAATATTATCTACTTTGGTTCAATATCAAGATCTTCTTTTTTGGTTCAATATCAATATTATCTACTTTGGTTCAATTTCAAGATCTTCTACTTTGGTTCAATATAAAGATGATCTATTTTGGTACAATATCAATATTATCTACTTTGGTTCAATATCAAGATCTTCTTTTTTGGTTCAATATCAATATTATCTACTTTGGTTCAATATCAAGATCTTCTTTTTTGGTTCAATATCAATATTATCTACTTTGGTTCAATATCAAGATCTTCTTTTTTGGTTCAATATCAATATTATCTACTTTGGTTCAATTTCAAGATGTTCTGTTTTGGTTCAAAATAAAGATGATCTATTTTGGTTCAATATCAAGATTATCTATTTTTGTTCAATATCAAGATGATCTGTTTTGGTTCAATATCAATATTATCTACTTAACTTTGGTTAAATATCAAGATTATCTGTTTTGGTTCAATATAAAGATTATCTTTTTTGGTTCAATGTCAAGATTATCTATTTTTGTTCAATATCAAGATTATCTATTTTGTTTCAAATCAAGATTATGTATTTTGACGCAATATCGAGATTATCTGTTTTGGTTCAATATCAAGATTATCTATTTTGTTTCAATATCAAAATTATCTACTTCTGTTCAATATCGAGATAATCTGCATTGTTTCAATATCAACATTATCTGCATTGGTTCAATATCAATATTATCTACATTGGTTCAATATCAAGATCTTCTGTTTTGGTTCAATATCAATATCTTCAGTTTTGGTTCAATATAAAGATTATCTATTTTGGTTCAATATCAAGACTATCTATTTTGGTTCAATGTCAAGATTATCTATTTTGGTTCAATATCGTGATTATCTGCATTGGTTCAATATCAATATTATCTACTTAGGTTCAATTTCAAGATCTTCTGCTTTGGTTCAATATAAAGATGATCTATTTTGGTTCAATATCAATATTATCTACTTTGGTTCAATATCAAGATCTTCTTTTTTGGTTCAATATCAATATTATCTACTTTGGTTCAATTTCAAGATGTTCTGTTTTGGTTCAAAATAAAGATGATCTATTTTGGTTCAATATCAATATTATCTACTTAACTTTGGTTAAATATCAAGATTATCTGTTTTGGTTCAATATAAAGATTATCTTTTTTGGTTTAATGTCAAAATTATCTATTTTTGTTCAATATCAAGATTATCTATTTTGTTTCAAATCAAGATTATGTATTTTGACGCAATATCGAGATTATCTGTTTTGGTTCAATATCAAGATTATCTATTTTGTTTCAATATCAAAATTATCTACTTCTGTTCAATATCGAGATAATCTGCATTGTTTCAATATCAATATTATCTGCAATGGTCTTTTTATCCAATTTCTTTTTATGTAAACAACCCACAAAAATGATGATGTCTGAGGGACTTTGTTCATTGCCAAGTAAATGAACCATAGAAACTATTAATGTTATGGCATTTAAAAGAATATCAGCACAATATGGCGAACGTCTTGTCTATTAGCCTTTTCGGCAGGCAAAAGACATAAAGTATACAAATATATATTTACTATCCAAAGACCAAATACAGACTTACAATTTTACATCAGTATTAAACACCTAAATTAGAACGCCAGAACCAACAAAAGAAATATTTTAGAAAAAAATTATTGTACATGAGTTTAGAGGACAGATATGGTTGGATGAACATTTTCAGAATATGTTACAGAAAAACTTAAATATCCAATGGGATATTATTGATCTAAAATTCATTTAAACTTATTCCTAAATAAGTCATATGTCTGGCATCTTGTTGTGACGATTTTAATCATATTAACATATTGACTCTTTCGAGTTTTCTGTTTTGAAAATATCTGATATGATTCTTTTCTTTCCTTCTAGAGTTGTTAGTTGATGTCATATTTTATTTAATTCTGAAGACTTACATTTAATCAACTCGAAGAAATCTCATCCGGATCCCGAAGAATAGGGCTGTCGTTAAAAATAGACGGCCTACACTCGTGAATGTTGTGTCTTAGTCGGACCCTCGGCACCCCCACGAAATATGACGATGAAAAATTCACGAGCCGCGTACATTGGAGAGTAAGGGGCGAGCATGATAGCAACCAATGGTAGACAGTAAACTGGGCACGTGACACACTGAATGGTGGTCGATCTTTTGTCTGAAGGAAATCTACCAAATGGTCTAGAGGGGAAAATATCGGACACAAACTTATGGAATGAGTTTGTTTGTTTTGTTTGAAGCTTTGTCCAGACTATGACGTCAGCAAGTTCATGTTTTGGTAAATTGGGTTTATTTTAATTACATTAAGTGGCACAGGCAGCAGATCTCACCGTTGTCTGGAGGCGAGATTGCGCCTCAATGTATGTATCAAAATGTGTTCCCCTTATACGTAACATCATATAGAAGAGGTCTGCGATAAATTTTTAAATAAAATGCAAGATACACAAACGAATTGTGAGGTCGGATCAATAAATTAAAGCTTTTTAATATTTTTAATGATGAAGGCATTGGCCCAAAACGTCCACTTGTTTATTAGTGTATTAAGAAGTATTAATAACGCTTTAATGTATTGTTTTGATCACACAATTCGTTTGCGTATCTTGAATCTTGTGTGCAGCAAAATGTATTCCCAGTGTATGTAACAAGATGTGTTCACAATGTATGTAACAAAATGTATTCCCAGTGTATGTAACAAGATGTATTCCCAGTGTATGTAACACGATGTATTCCCAGTGTATGTAACAAGATGTGTTCACAATGTATGTAACAAGATGTATTCCCAGTGTATGTAACAAGATGTATTCCCAGTGAATGTAACAAAATGTATTCCCAGTGTATGTAACAAGATGTATTCCCAGTGTATGTAACAAGATGTATTCCCAGTGTATGTAACAAGATGTGTTCACAATGTATGTAACAAGATTTATTCCCAGTGTATGTAACAAGATGTATTCCCAGTGTATGTAACAAGATGTATTCCCAGTGTATGTAACAAGATGTATTCCCAGTGTATGTAACAAGATGTGTTCACAATGTATGTAACAAGATGTATTCCCAGTGTATGTAACAATGTATATTCACAATGTATATAACAATATGTATTCCCCATGTATGTAACAAGATGTTTTACGAATAGATGAAAGACAGATGTCAAAAAATTACGTAATCACAGGTGTAGCTAGGACTAGGCCTGTCAGAGGGTACCCGTAACCCGAGTACCCGTTGCCGAACAATTACCCGAGTAGTCAAACTGAACCCGGGTACCCGTTAAAAATTTGGACGGGTACCCGGTCAGCTTTTTTCTACAATATTGACAGCCCTAGCTGGGACTGGTGCAGTTGGAGGTTGCCAGATGCAGTTTTAATGTATGTGGAGAGATGTTATAACCGTGGATATTACATAATTTGATTCGGATGAATGTTTTATTTTAAGACTTAACCAATTCAGGGGACTAATACTTCATGAGCTTCAAATCTAGTAAATACGTAGTGGTGCTTGATATATCAGGTGTGGGGTGCTTGATATATCAGGTGTGGTGGTGCTTGATATATCAGGTGTGGGGGTGCTTGATATATCAGGTGTGGTGGTGCTTGATATATCAGGTGTGGTGGTGCTTGATATATCAGGTGTGGGGGTGCTTGATATATTAGGTGTGGGGGTGCTTGATATATCAGGTGTGGGGGTGCTTGATATATCAGGTGTGGTGGTGCTTGATATATCAGGTGTGGGGGTGCTTGATATATCAGGTGTGGTGGTGCTTGCTATATCAGGTGTGGGGGTGCTTGATATGTCAGGTGTGGGGGTGCTTGACATATCAGGTGTGGGGGTGCTTGACATATCAGGTGTGGGGGTGCTTGATATATCAGGTGTGGTGGTGCTTGATATATCAGGTGTGGTGGTGCTTGATATATCAGGTGTGGTGGTGCTTGATATATATGAGGTGTGGTGGTGCTTGATATATCAGGTGTCGTGGTGCTTGAATATCAGGTGTGGGGGTGCTGGATATATCAGGTGTAAAGGTGCTTGACATTTCAGGTGTTTAGTCCTTAACATATTAAGAGCAGGGTTGACATAGACCCGAAGGTAGTAATCACTTTTAGACGGTCTTTGCCTCTTGTAGGGTGTTGGACTGGACGCGCCAACACCGGGGGAAAAAACTAGATTCCTTAAACAATTGCGATGCGATTACAAAATGACTTTTTACAAACAAAATTTCTGTAAATTTAGATGTTTTCCCATTTCAAAAAACTGATTTAATGGTCGTCTGAACCAAATAGATGGTCATTAAACAGACCAGCCGCCATCATACAACACTACTACATCAATAGACCTGATGATCGAATCAAGTGCAAAATTAAAAGGTCAACACTAAAGTCGTTCTCTCAAGCTAAAAATTGCACCTTCAATTTTACGCGCTCCATTCCTAAAGTTATTTTGCAAAGTCTTGGATATTATAATTCAAATAAGTTTTTATGATGATTTAGAATTATGACAATGTTTTATAAATCCAATTATTTATTTTAATTTTCGAGTCGCTAAAATCTCTCAAAAAAGTCGCGTATTTTTAGTTACGTATTATATGTGGAACATTGACATATAACATTTAAAATGGCATATGTATAACAGTGGTATATGTTTTGGGGGATATGTATTATACCAACAAAATCAACAACAAACGTTTTCCCCGAAGCTCTGAAACAAACTACCGTAACCCTCTCATTTCTTAATCAGCCAGCGCAAGACCGTCTAAATTTAGATTTCCCAAGCGAATACAAGGCACCGGCGAGAAAGAGTGGCGTTAGGAGAGGGGGGGGGGACAAAAGTTGGGGAAGTGGAGGTGTGAGATAGAGATCAAGGAGGAGGTTGGGACCTACCAGCGTCTGGTCTCATTCTGGTCTCATTCGCCCATCCCGACCTCCTGGTATTTGGAAAGTTCAGCACGACTGTGAGACGCAGACGACTGGGATGGAAGTTTTAAAAGCCATGCTCGAATAATTGAGCAGTTCTCTCACGTGGTCCTCGCTGGCCGGGGCGCGCCTACCGTGGACGTGATTTCTAGCCTGATTACATTGTCACCGGCCCTCTTGTCGTCCTCGGCTCTGCACGGTCGGGACAAAATGGACGACCACGAGGAGCCATTATTCAATCTAACTCCGAAACTCCTTCTGATGACGAACCCAACATAACTTGTTTAACACGTGAACTGGTTTTTTTGAATTTAAGTTATAAAAAAATTAAAAATTATTAAATTTGCTGTTTGTATGTTTTCTCTATTTAAAAATTAAATAATAATAATCATACGTTTTAAATCCATGTAAATTGGAAAGACTGTACTTTTAGAGTATGCAAACTCTTATTTTGTCGGGTATGTGCAAGGGTCAGAGGTACAAGTTGGTGCAAGTATGACAATATTAGACGTTTTTGCGCCTTGCATGTATTTGGGCTAGAGGTATAATTTAACGCCAGTCAGAAAATATTAGACGTTTTAGTATCTTGCCAGTGTTAGGGCTTAAGGTACACGCTAGTGTCAGTCTATAAAAAAATAAGATGTGTTAGTATCTTTTAAGTTAGGGTCAATTTAATGACCTTAGGTTATGGTGTCATAGAAGTGTTAGTGCTAGAGTTACCAGTTAGGGCCAGTCTGAAGACCTTAGATGTATGAGTGTCTGACGTAGTGTGTTAGATGTGTGAGTGTCTCGCGTTGTGTGTTGATGAAATATTGTCTAAAGGAGCAGTGACTAACGTATGGGTAACAAATGACGCGCTCAAACGTGCGAACGACGGTCGTGAAAATAGGAGGCCGCCTGTCGTGAAAATAGCAGACTGACTGTCGCGAAAATAGGACGGTGTTAAACTCTATTAGAGGGTGATAGTATCGGGGTATTCGCAAGGACTTCTGGGTGCTTAAAAATACGGAACTAATTATTTATAATCCTTGCTAAAGAAAATACTGTGTTCGTGGTTTTACTCCCAGCGGTATTGTAACACACGTCAACCAAACAATTTCAGCCAACTGTGTATCAATAATTCGCACAAAAACACAACTGAACCTAAAAAATGTTCACTACATCATTTTTAAAACAAAATTGTAACATCTGAATTTGAACAACTACTCCTCAAATATTAAATTCAAATAATTGCCATTAACAAATGATATTTAACATAATTATTATTATATACACATCAACTGTGATTTAGTCAGTCAATTATATACACATCAACTGTGATTAGTCAGTCAATTATATACACATCAACTGTGATTAGTCAGTCAATTATATACACATCAACTGTGATTAGTCAGTCAATTATATACACATCAACTGTGATTTAGTCAGTCAATTATATACACATCAACTGTGATTTAGTCAGTTAATTATATACACATCAACTGTGATTTAGTCAGTCAATTATATACATATCAACTGTGATTAGTCAGTCAATTATATACACATCAACAGTGATTTAGTCAGTCAATTATATACACATCAACTGTGATTTAGTCAGTCAATTATATACACATCAACTGTGATTTAGTCAGTCAATTATATACACATCAACTGTGATTTAGTCAGTCAATTATATACATATCAACTGTGATTAGTCAGTCAATTATATACACATCAACTGTGATTTAGTCAGTCAATTATATACATATCAACTGTGATTAGTCAGTCAATTATATACACATCAACAGTGATTTAGTCAGTCAATTATATACACATCAACTGTGATTTAGTCAGTCAATTATATACACATCAACTGTGATTTAGTCAGTCAATTATATACACATCAACTGTGATTTAGTCAGTCAATTATATACATATCAACTGTGATTAGTCAGTCAATTATATACACATCAACAGTGATTTAGTCAGTCAATTATATACACATCAACTGTGATTTAGTCAGTTAATTATATACATATCAACTGTGATTTAGTCAGTCAATTATATACACATCAACTGTGATTTAGTCAGTTAATTATATACACATCAACTGTGATTTAGTCAGTTAATTATATACACATCAACTGTGATTTAGTCAGTCAATTATATACACATCAACTGTGATTTAGTCAGTTAATTATATACACATCAACTGTGATTTAGTCAGTTAATTATATACATATCAACTGTGATTTAGTCAGTCAATTATATACACATCAACTGTGATTTAGTCAGTTAATTATATACACATCAACTGTGATTTAGTCAGTCAATTATATACACATCAACTGTGATTTAGTCAGTAAATTATATACACATCAACTGTGATTAGTCAGTCAATTATATACACATCAACTGTGATTAGTCAGTCAATTATATACACATCAACTGTGATTTAGTCAGTTAATTATATACACATCAACTGTGATTTAGTCAGTAAATTATATACACATCAACTGTGATTTAGTCAGTTAATTATATACACATCAACTGTGATTTAGTCAGTTAATTATATACACATCAACTGTGATTTAGTCAGTCAATTATATACACATCAACAGTGATTTAGTCATTTAATTATATACATATCAACTGTGATTAGTCAGTCAATTATATACACATCAACTGTGATTTAGTCAGTTAATTATATACACATCAACTGTGATATAGTCAGTCAATTATATACACATCAACTGTGATTTAGTCAGTCAATTATATACACATCAACTGTGATTTAGTCAGTTAATTATATACACATCAACTGTGATTTAGTCAGTTAATTATATACACATCAACTGTGATTTAGTCAGTTAATTATATACACATCAACTGTGATTTAGTCAGTTAATTATATACACATCAACAGTGATTTAGTCAGTTAATTATATACATATCAACTGTGATTAGTCAGTCAATTATATACACATCAACTGTGATTTAGTCAGTTAATTATATACACATCAACTGTGATTTAGTCAGTTAATTATATACACATCAACTGTGATTTAGTCAGTTAATTATATACACATCAACTGTGATTTAGTCAGTTAATTATATACACATCAACTGTGATTTAGTCAGTCAATTATATACACATCAACTGTGATTTAGTCAGTTAATTATATACACATCAACTGTGATTTAGTCAGTTAATTATATACACATCAACTGTGATTTAGTCAGTCAATTATATACACATCAACTGTGATTTAGTCAGTCAATTATATACACATCAACTGTGATTTAGTCAGTCAATTATATACACATCAACTGTGATTTAGTCAGTTAATTATATACACATCAACTGTGATTTAGTCAGTCAATTATATACACATCAACTGTGATTTAGTCAGTCAATTATATACACATCAACTGTGATTTAGTCAGTTAATTATATACACATCAACTGTGATTTAGTCAGTTAATTATATACACATCAACTGTGATTTAGTCAGTTAATTATATACACATCAACTGTGATTTAGTCAGTCAATTATATACACATCAACTGTGATTTAGTCAGTTAATTATATACACATCAACTGTGATTTAGTCAGTTAATTATATACACATCAACTGTGATTTAGTCAGTCAATTATATACACATCAACTGTGATTTAGTCAGTCAATTATATACACATCAACTGTGATTAGTCAGTCAATTATATACACATCAACTGTGATTTAGTCAGTCAATATCTTTGAAGAAATAAATATTATCAAATTACCATGGCTTTATGGGGAAGAAAAAATATTTTACCGAATTCAAACAAACGTGCATGAAAAAGTTTGTTAACTTTTCCATCTTTATCTCTAGCTGAATGTGAAATTAGTGTCATGAAGAAATCGTTTCAAAAATAAAACTTGATGTACCACGACTGGCAGACTAGATCCTGAATCTAACAGACTTGGAACTTGGAACCAAACATAAAATATCTTTTTCAGCAAACATCAAACACAAACATATTGCTAAATTGAGATAAAAATTAGTTACTAATTATTTAAATTACTAGTGTATTACCCGTCAAAAAGGGCGAAAGTTTTCAAAATAAATACATTTCAGGTTAAATCTATTTATTTTGAAAAATACACATCCGAATAAAAATTAATGTAATAAAGAACTTTCGTTTATTTTATTTATTTTTATTTTATTAATTTATTTTCATATTGATCCATTTTATGCGGAATATTCGAAAAGAGTTATTTTTGGTGCAGTAATTTGGTGCGCTGCTTTCTAAAAATTAGTAGCGTCACAGGCAGGACGGTACGGACGTGATACAAATTACAAATTATTTATGTTGATATAGAAAAATATTTTTATACAATTATTTCGTACTTGAATTTTATTACTTCATATTTTAAAACTTTACCTGCCATATTTCCCTATTAAATTGTTAATGATTTTTGTCCTCCTAAAACAATAAAAGGTTTGTAAAAAATTTAGTTATGAAACTTATTTTTTATATTAGAATATATGTACATGATACATGTGGTAAATACGAAATTCGGAAGGGCTTAGATGTGGAATGGCATAGTGTAACACTAGACTACCACGTGCCTCCGTCCTACACCTCTTGATTAGTGGAGATAAGTCAGTGCACTCTTTCACTGGATAAAAGTCATTATTAATTGAATACGTTTTAGCAGGAGCGCTTCAATATTACATACAAGTTTAGAAAGTGCCATTTCATTGCCTGATACATTTGACTAGTAGTCGGGTTTGATTCCAGAGAGAGAGAGGAGATTTTTAAAAGATTATGAGTAAACATAAATATTTTTTTTAAATTAAGTAATTGTGTTGCGAATGGATTGTTCCATTTCAAGGAATTGTTTTTTTGTTTGTCTCACTAATTTACTTTACTTTTTATTGCAAACATTTTGTAAGACTTCTAGAAACTAGCAGCTTCATCGGTGCTGGAGTTTTTTTAATATGTTTTTTTTCATGCACATGAACTAAAAATCAAACTGCATCCGGAGACATTGAACATGAACTTTTAATAAATTTATAAGAAAAAGATTCAATAGATAAACTGTTTCCTAAGGCTTTCTCTCGCCTTAGCCATTCTAGTATCAAGATAATGTTTGAGTTTTTTTAAGGATAAAAAAAGAGCCGCCAGATTCATTACTGGAGAATATTCGAAACTGACAAGAATAACACCATTAGTTAAATCATTAAACCTTGAAACACTAGAGGATAGAAGAACCAAAAGCAAAGTAGTAATCATACATAAAGCAATTAATTCTAATTTAGAAATACAACACAAAGATAACTTAATACAACCCTCAGATAGACATAAGGATAAAAACACCTTTCTTATTCCGTATGCAAGAACAAACACATACAAGTTTTCCTTCTTCCCGTCCGGAATTCGGGCGTGGAATGGGTTGCCTGAAGAATCCAGGAAAACCAACACTTTATCAACATTTAAATCTCTAATAAAAATGCAGGACTAAACACAAACCATAGATAAGCGTAGGACGCAATAATCTTCTGTATAGAAGCAGCGTCTGTAAACAGATAAGATAAGATAAGGATATTAACAAAAATATTAACATTAGCATTACATTATAAGGGGAATATGACTAAACAGTACATTGTAAATGTTAGGCCCGTAAATTATTCAGGTTATTCTTAAATATAATAGAACAAAAAAGCTAGTTAAAAGAATAGAAGAAAATGAACCACGAAATTAAAAGTATACACCAGATGGATTTATTCACTATGTCAACACAACATTTTCTATTCAAAATTTTGCCCTGTGTAATTTTTTTCTATTTTAAGGTAGCCATCAAATCAAAATCTTTACTAGATCACCCATGAGGGAAAATATAACGGCATTCTATTAGTAGTAAAAAATGTGCCACCCTTCCCTTAGAGCAACTACCATATTTTCCAGTGCTACGGTATCCTATTAGTAGTAAAGAACCATAACTGTCGGCCCGTGTTCATCCGCTAACGGTCTCCGAATCAGCATCAAGCCAGAGTAGCAGAAATATTGGCCGACAGCGGAGGTCTCTCCACGCGGACAAGTACCGCTGTAAATTCGTGTCTAATGCCTGGAAGGAGATGAGCCTTTGAAAGCAGCATCGAATAATCGACAAACAAACCATCAAATAAACGACAAACAAACAAACACTCAAAACATTCGGTTGCCTCGTCACACCAAATGTGTCACTGAAGTATACAATACAAAATAAAACTTTTTAAAAAGTCCCTTATTTGATTAACTTCATCGTCTTGTCCGCCGTGGTCCCGCCTGCCCCCCGCCACATCACGGAAAAACAAAAGTAAAAAAATGATCTCCCGTGAGCCTCTCAAGATGAAATTTTGCACATAGACTCGTGTCACCTAACAATCCATTGTATCAAAATGTCAGATCGATCGAATGTACCGTAATTAAATTAATGAACTTTAAGTTTATGTCTATGTATCTCTATGTAGCTTGTAAATGTTTATGCTAGAATGTCGCGCGGTGCGCATTATATTGAACACAATTTTTATAATATATTCCCGATCTGTAAATGTTTATGCTAGTCTGTCTCGCAGAGCGTATTATACAGAACATAATCAACACTTTTTAGTTATGTCTCATATATAAGAGAATTATAGTCAAAATCTTTGTTTTTACGGGTTGTTTAATTTTTCTATTTTGATCGCGTTTGGTTTCAGAAAACTAACACCGTTGTTTGATTTAGATTGACTAAAGTGGACAATATCATACGTAGTTATTTGCCAACACATAAAAATTAAAGTGCAGTTGGTTGAAATAGCAACAACTGTTGTTTTTTTTGTTGTTGTTTTTTTTTGGTCTCATAACCTCTTTGTATGGTCGTAGGGGATTCTAATGTTTCCATTAGAACATTCTCGGGCTTGGTAGACCCTGGCGGCGCCCATCCCTCTCCAGGTCAGCGGAGGACTTTCTTAGCGTTAGTCATTCCTCAACATTTTTATAGTGGCTTTAACATGGGCTCTTTCCCACGGCCCTAGCTTGTGAGGCGAGCGCACTATTGACTTCGCTATCCAGCTGCTGATTATTACATATAACTGTTTATTACATATAACTGTTTATTACATATAACTGTTTATTACATATAACTGTTTATTACATATAACTGTTTATTACATATAACTGTTTATTACATATAACTAAATTATTGCATAAGGTATGCTGTAGGGCAGGGGTCGGGAAACTTTTTGTCTGAGAGAGCCATAAACACCACATATTAAGAAAAGTAATTCTGTGAGAGCCATACACACTGCTTAAAACTAAAAATTCAAGTAAATGTGTGCATTTTGTGTAAACACTAAAAGTACTATAATTACGTTATATCTCTGAATTCATTTTAATATCGCTATGCTGTTTTTTATATGCAATTAATATGTAGATCAAATAGTCTGAACAAACATTTTTTTTAAAAAATAAACGAACATTTGTCTGAGACCCAGATGCATCCATCAATAGAGCCACATCCGGCTCGCGAGCCATGGTTTCTCGACCCCTACTGTAGGGAAACGTTTTTTCTTTTATATAAAACCAGGATTCAATGTACTCTCTACTCAGGATTCAAATTTAAAACAAAATTTAGTATAAAGTCATTGTCTTGTTTTCTTGCGCTAGCTGTCAGTATTTCAATCGGAAACTTTATTACAAAAACACCAAAAGGTAGCATATTAATATTAAGTGTATTTAATTTCAACTTTCTTTTTACAAAAGTTTTATTATATATATTTTTTGTAAAAATATTATTTTTTTTAAAGAAAGATGATTTGAAATTTAAGGTAGGATTCCAGTTTTCGCCATTTAAGAGAAAGAACTATGTCTATAATAATTTTATTTTGTTTTACAAGAGAACATTTATTGTACATTGGACGATTGTTAGAAAAACTCCACCATTATTAGTCAACTTACAGTTAGTTGCATTCACTGTCGGTTATTTATGTTAATTAGTACATACAGATTCAGGTCTAGTTTTATGGGGGGAGTATGTGATCAAAGGATAAAAAATAATCGTACTTAAGAGAAATTAAATTCTATAGAAAAACTGTACGAAACTAAGACATCTCCCCTGCTTTGTTGTTAACTATATGAGTTGGCTCCCTTGCTTTGTTGTTAACTATATGAGTTGGCTGCATGTTAGTAATGTGTAACCTTATTCCACACACTACTATATGAGTTGGCTGCATGTTATTAATGTGTAACCTTATTCCACACACTACTATCTACATGAACCAATCACCAGTACTATAACAATCCATGAACCCATCACCAGTACTATAACAATCCATGAACCCATCAACAGTGCTATATCAATCCATGAACCAATCACCAGTACTATAACAATCCATGAACCAATCACCAGTACTATAACAATCCATGAACCCATCAACAGTACTATAACAATCCATGAACCCAACACCAGTACTATAACAATCCATGAACCAATCACCAGTACTATAACAATCCATGAACCCAACACTATTACTATAACAATCCATGAACCCAACACTATCACTATAGGCTATAGACAAAGCAGAGATCGTTATAAGGCCGGGGTTGGGGGGGGGTAGGGGGAATCCTACCCTCAGACAATGTTTAACGGCACTGCCCACCAGACGGTACATGTTTCCCGGGTACTAGCCAATACTGAAGAGAGTAATCCCAAAACCTTCCAGAATGCGTAAGTTAGTTGGTAACTACACATTTCTTAGTGTTTTATTTTTTAATTAAATGATCAACCCACTTTTATACACTAGGTCAGTGCTTCTCAAAGTGGTGGTCCGTGGACCATCAGCCGCCGGTCCGCAGAAGTTATCAAGAAAGAACATAAAAATCTATTTATTACCCTCCAGAACAGAGAAAACAGTGCACCGGTCCCTAGAGCAATGAAAGAAAATCCTGCCGGTCCGCCAGACTAAAAAGTTTGAGAAGCATTGCACTAGGTCATACCAAAACATTTCAACTTTGCACTGAGCGCAACCAATTACGGATTGGCAACTTCATAAGTATCAGCATTATTTTAAACATACTGATTCGATTTGTCTGATGAAAAAGAGGGGGAACCGCTAAACTCTCGTTGTCAAAGAGGCCGATGTGCAACAATCATACGATCAACTTGGAAAAGTTTATTTTCGGTGAAATGATGCAAAGTACCAAATTAAAATAATGTTTAGCTTTTTGAATTTACAGGTTCATGTCTTCTGTGAAACAGTTTGATTTGTAAAAAAAAATAAAAAAATCTTGTATTAAATAATAATTTCAAAATAGAAAAAAAATGACAAGAAATATATATATATAAGCGTTTTTCTGATTGAATGTATTGATTATGACTGTCAAAACGATGGTAAAAAAACAGTGATAATAATTAAAGGAACGAAAAGAAGCGAACAGATAAAAATATACGTTTGTATAAATAAATTATTATTAATTCCTTTTTTAGATGTCTGTAATAGTAATAATTTTTAGAGACATATATGTCCTTACGGGAAAACCGTGTTATATCAAACAAATAAAAGAGACAAAAAAGTACGAATTCAATATCATAAGCTAGCAGAGTATTTCGTGGGTGAAGATGATTTACTTTGAAAAATGAACTGGTATAAGATAGAACTCGAAGCGGTATTGACTAACAGGAAACAGGTCAAATAGTGCTGCTAAGAAATAAATTCTTCCTGGATTAAATTCTGTCCAGTAAATCTGAATTGAAATCCATCAAAACCCGTCCCTGGAAAGATTGGGACTATTCTTTTGGTTAAGGTTTTAAAAGCCAAATTTCAATGAAATTATTCATTGCAAATAAAGCGGATTTCATTGATTAAATAACTTGTTAAATATAATAAGATAAGATAAGATAAATAACTTGTCTATGGGAGGGTTTTCTAACTGATACATTCAGATTGGAGTTTTCTGGCTGTCGAACTTTTAATCTGTCTTTTTGTAAAGGAGCGCCAAGGTTTTCTCTAATTTTTTATGTGTCCGACCGCAGTTATCTACTTCTCTAACTCAGTGGACGATCCTTATGTGAGTCAAATAGAAGTTCATTCTTTCCATAGCTTGTTTGTTGTTATTATCAAATATGTGTAAACACGTGTTTTTGGAAATAGAAAACACATTGTTTAAACACTTAAGCATCTAGTACTCCTAAACGCAATGTCTTTCTACTCAACAAGCTATACGACTCAGCGGCGTAGCGTGGGTATGTGCCGCCCGGGGCAGAACCCAGGTTTGCAGTTAAATATTTTGATGCTTTTTAAAAAAAATTTATTGGAAAGTAATAATAAGGACATTATACATTTTTTTTTAAATTTTAGAAATAAATAGAAGAGCTCTCATTTTAAAAAAATAGAATTAAAGTTTTATGCTTTTCCTCATGGCACAAAATCTTCGATGCATCAATATCGTCGGCCAATAGATGCTCAATAGTAACAACAACAAAAAAAGGTACAATTTGGGAAATCTTGGTTCATTCATTAATGAACGTAATAAATTTTTCATTAACTCTATTTTAGTGAAGCTTTTCTCACAGCTAACATTACAGATGGCAGTGTTGAGGAATATTTTTAATCATATTATAGTATAGGCCTAACTAGGAGTCCAAATATCTTAATGAACTTGAATAAATCATATCGGCTTGAATTTATTAAAAAAAATTTTTACCCGTATTACCCGTGAGGTAAAATAGTCTCTGCTTGACAATGTCATTTGAAATACTTACTGAAATTTGAAGGCCAAATTTAAAAGTCAACTAGATTAGGTGTACGGAAATTTTATCTGTTTTCCGAATTCAGTAACTGCCAAAACCTCTCATGAATTTCTACAGTAACCTCATCTTATGAAGAATGCAACTCTATTTTCAACTCAAAGTCAAAGCATCCTTTAATGATTCAATTGGTTTCTTTGTAAGTAGCTTCTGCAAAGCATTTTAGCACTGCAATTACCCGCAACATTTTCTTCTTAAAGTACATGTTTCCAGTCAGTACATACCTACAAATGTCAAAACACCCCCCAAATATATATATATATATAAATAATAAATAAAATCTTTCAATGTGACTAGATACGTTCCTGTGTCCGTTCGTGTACTTAGCCCTTCGTCTGCCTCTGTCTGTTCTTCTATAGTATATCGCTTTCAAATGAACCCCAAAATGGCTCCATGGTATATTCCCTTGTTTGCATCCTGAAGAATGTAAGGACATCAGGTTTAATTAACTGTTTGAGCGAGATTTAACAATGAGATTTATTTTTGATCATTATGTGAAATATATGGAGAGCTATCGAATACAATTTAATAACATTTGGTTTCTTGAAGCCACACTATGATTGTTGGTGAACTGAAAATAGTAAACAGTGAGCTAATTAAATCCTTTATGTTAACTTGTAGTGTCTGTTTGAGCCCTTGCTTGCTTGTCGCCAAAACTTTGAATCGATTTTAACCCACTTCCTCGAAAGCTAGCGAGCTGAAATTTTGCAGGCAGTTTTGCGCTAATGATAAAAACGATGTATCAAAATTTCACATCGATCGCATGTACTGTAATTAAATTATTTAATTTTTAGATTATTTTATTTATCTCTATGTATCATGTTATTTTTTTAGATAGTGTCGCGGCGCGTATTATATTGAATAACCTTTCCTGTCGCGCAATAAGGTGCGTATTTTATTGATAACACTTTTTATAAACATCTTACTGATCGGTGCGCATTATATTAAACATGTTTTATGACACAACTAAAATTTTGTATTTTTTTATGGTCTTGCGCTGCGTATTATAATGAACATTCCTTTAGTAACTTCTCGTACATAAAGGATTTGCAGTCAAAAACTTGATTTTCACGGGGTTTTTTCATTTTTAATTTGAGGTGACAATTCTTTACCTCTTTTCAGATGATGTTCTCGAAGCACTGGAAGTTCGTAATATGCTAGCAGATGCATCAGCTCCAGAATATTTCCCATATATTTGCATTAGCATTTTACCTTTTATTACCGTGAAAAGCCATGTTCTATATTGCAAGGATTTAATGTCAAACATTCTTACAAGAGCTTCTTGTCACTTCGTTTGGTTTTATAACAACGTATTTTATTTTTTAAATAGTTTATTCTTTTTTATTCGATTTATGATTCCTTCCATTTACAAAAACTTGGGTAATGTTGAGCCCTTTATTCATTAGTTTCTACTTTTGGATTTATTTTATGCCATTGTTTAATTCTTCTATATGAGCAAATTTTTTTTCTCATTATTTTTGTTCATGCCACACAAAAAAGACATTAATTAAAATTAAAATAATGCTTATTTTTAAGAGTATAAGTACGCGACGAAATTATTTTCCCCCATTAATTTAACTACGTTAAAATCATTTTTGCGTACCCGTCTCATCTCTATTATGGTGAAAGGACCGTTAATATTTTGGAAAAGTTAATGTTAATAAATTGGACACTCTCAGTCCGGCTGCACTTATTGTAATCTCACATGTTCATCAGTACGTACGGGAAATTTATTTATATCAATTAAGTCCGTGTATATTTTTGAAGTTTTATTGGTTTTAGTTAGAATTTAACGGATACTGCAATTTTCGTTTCTACAAGATGAGCGGCTGACAAATGTTAATCAGCTAAAGGTACCAGCACATCGGCGTCATGTGTTTATGCTACTTCAGTACCTTGGCTTTTCAGTTCAGTAGTATTAGTATCAGACGACTCATTTTGAGTTTTAAGTTTCCGCATAAGAAACGTTTTCATATTTTAATATTGTTCCTTCATACCTTTTTAAAAAAAAATTCCTTGGTTTTTATTTTATTTTATTAAACTTTATTTTATTTTATATTCATTTTTACACGCTAATTAATGACGAGGAATTTGCCGACAAAGTGCCTCCCTTTACAAAGTGCTGACCAGGGCATTTGCCCCCCTGCCCCCCTCTCGCTACGCCACTGATACGACTTAAGGCAATTTCTACTCAACAAGCTATACGACTTACGTCACTTTCTACTCAACAAGCTATACGACTTACGTCACTTTCTAGTCAACAAGCAGTACGACTTACGTCACTTTCTAGTCAACAAGCAGTACGACTTACGTCACTTTCTACTCTACAAGCTATACGACTTACGTCACTTTCTACTCTACAAGCAGTACGACTTACGTCACTTTCTACTCTACAAGCAGTACGACTTACGTCACTTTCTACTCAACAAGCTATACGACTTACGTCACTTTCTACTCTACAAGCTATACGACTTATGTCACTTTCTACTCAACAAGCTATACGACTTACGTCACTTTCTACTCTACAAGCTATACGACTTACGTCACTTTCTACTCTACAAGCTATACGACTTACGTCACTTTCTACTCTACAAGCAGTACGACTTACGTCACTTTCTACTCAACAAGCTATACGACTTACGTCACTTTCTAGTCAACAAGCTATACGACTTACGTCACTTTCTACTCTACAAGCTATACGACTTACGTCACTTTCTACTCTACAAGCAGTACGACTTACGTCACTTTCTACTCAACAAGCTATACGACTTACGTCACTTTCTACTCTACAAGCTATACGACTTACGTCACTTTCTACTCTACAAGCAGTACGACTTACGTCACTTTCTACTCAACAAGCTATACGACTTACGTCACTTTCTAGTCAACAAGCTATACGACTTACGTCACTTTCTACCCAACAAGCAGTACGATTTAAAGCACTTTGTACTCCAAGACCTAAACAACAAGAAGCATCTGATATTTCAAAGGTGCCAAATACAATGCTCAGTTGCAAATCGGAGAATGATTAATCAATTTCAACAGAATCATAAAATTACCATTAACATGCCAAAAACAACCCGCCACAGGAAAAGATAGAATGAACTGGAGAATTAGATATCGCTTACTGTGCATCTATTTCATTGGTAACAATGAAAGCAATGGATGCCAGCACATAACCCTTTACCCCAAACCCTGAATCCAAATAGAAATGTGATACCTTCACCACTGAGCTAGAAATGTGATACGTTCACCACTGAGCTAGAAAGGTGATACCTTCACCACTGAGCTAGAAAGGTGATACCTTCACCACTGAGCTAGAAATGTGATACCTTCACCACTGAGCTAGAAATGTGTGTCTATCCCCCGCCATTAAATCCCTGGTCGAGAGCTCGCGCCCGTTTAGTCTGGGCATCCTCCTTACACGTTTTTGTTTTAACGAATTCTTGGTTCGGTGTCATGCCTATGGGTGTCGCGTTAATTATTTGCGCCGCCTCTATAAGATTCACACTTACACAATAATCATATTGAGTTCAGTAGTTAATTTCTTCATTGCCTCCCCTACACGCCCCCTCCCTCTCGCCACGCCCACCCCTCCATACTCTCCTCACAAACCATTTTCCCTTGAGACCTTGTCGTTAAGAAAAATGAGAGCGATGGACAGACATGGGTAACTGTACGTGAAAACGCTGCCCCAAAGCGACCGGGGTGCCTACGTCACAGCTAGATCAATATTGATAGATGCTGGGATAGCTTTTACCGACACCCCAAGCCATGTAGCCAGTTTATATCTTACACCCCAACCACTATAGCCATTTTATATATTTCTCCCCAACCACTATAGCCAATTTTTACCTTACACCCCAACCACATGACTAGTTACAAGAACACGTCCAATGGCCAGTTATAATAACAATAACACGACCAAGGGTCAGTTACAAGAACACATCCGATTGTCAGTTACAATACCACGACCAGGGTCAGTTACAAGAACACATCCGATTGTCAGTTACAATACCACGACCAGGGTCAGTTACAAGAACACATCCGATTGTCAGTTACAATACCACGACCAGGGTCAGTTACAAGAACACACCCGATTGTCAGTTACAATACCACGACCAGGGTCAGTTACAAGAACACATCCGATTGTCAGTTACAATACCACGACCAGGGTCAGTTCAAATCGAATACCCCATGGTCAGTTCTCACTGTACACCACCCCATTGTTCGTGCCCAACACATCATGAATAGTTAATAACACAGAAAGAGAATATTTTCGTCACCTCCAGAATCAAACAACAAAACCTGATCCACCCAGTCCATTGAAACTGTGGTTGTTGAGAATTATTTAAATCTTCTTGTGTAGATAGATTTAAGCAGAAAGGCTGATGCAGAAATAGTCATGGTTTGTTTCGTTATGTTTTTTTCAGCTGCTGTCCCTTTGTTGATGAAGATGTAATCATAAATTATTTTGTTGGTTTTTCGATTAAATCAGAACTTCCTTAGCCTGTCATTGAAACACGATGAATTTATTTGTCAGACTCAAGTTTAATCCGTTATTTTCTGTTTGACCTAAATTTAACTATAACTCTTGTTGGACTTAGATTTGGCCTGGAATACGTTTTCCTGGTTGCATGTATGTGAGGGAAACACTTCCTCTATGGGTCTTACACAAACCGTTTAACTTTATACCACTGAACATAAACCATGTACAGTTTTTATTTGCCACGGGCCAGTCATTGTGTATAGTTTTATGTATGATGTATAAGGGCAGTGTATACGTCAACGAGATTTGAATCAGTAAAAAAATCTTTATTTTTGCCCTTCATTTCGTTACGTGAGCTAACAATGCTTTTTATCGCATGGGATTCGCCCCTGGGGTTCTGTCATCATGAGGAGTCGTAGGGGGGGGGTGGTGCTCATAGGGAAAGTTAGTGGAAAACAATCGGGGCTGTGTGTGAGCAGGGACGGGGGGAGGGGGCGGGGCGGGGTGGGTTAAATGCCTTGAAATTGTTTGCGGGCTGACTTATATCGATCACGTGAATCCAGTTAGGGCTTTCCACTTAGTGTAGATGAAATTATAATATCAGGCATGCACATCAGATAGATAGATATTTCGGTTTCGCTTGCAAGGGACAAGGACAGCACTTTTCCTTTGGTAAAATTTAATCTCTTAGCCCCGGCGACGTCTGCTCATGCAATCTTTTAATATCGAAGTACTCCTCCCCCCCCCCTTTTCGCCAACTCAGGAAGTTTTAAGACATCGACAAAATTGTATAATTGTTTTATCAAACCTTTGGTTAAATTAGCACAACACACATTTGATTTTCAAACGTGTTCAAGTCCAAAGTATTGTCATAAAGTTTAAAATAAAACAACAAAGCACAATGTCTTTAGGCAACATAAAGTCACCCTGAATATAAACAAACGAAAGTTTATCAAACTGTAAAAGAGAAACTTAATATGAAGCTAAAAGGTAACTCTCATAACGCGTAGAATTTTTCTGTCGAAATACCTCTGTATACCTCTGTATACCCCTGTATACCTTTGTATACCTATGTATACCTCTGTATACCTCTGTATACCTCTCTATACCTATGAATACCTCTGTATACCTCTGTCCTCTTTAAAGCGATTATTATCACACAAAGAATGCTTGGCACGCTGATTGCTACCAGAAAACGATAATTTCGGGAACCATGATACGTGATGTATAAGCAGATACCAGACAGACACGCAGATACCAGACAGACACGCAGATACCAGACAGACACGCAGATACCAGACAGACACGCAGATACCAGACAGACACGCAGATACCAGACAGACACGCAGATACCAGACAGACACGCAGATACCAGACAGACACGCAGATACCAGACAGACACGCAGATACCAGACAGACACGCAGATACCAGACAGACACGCAGATACCAGACAGACAATGCGATCTGAAGATGTGTGATAAATGCACAAGTTCGCATATACCATTGATCAGACAACGTCACACGAAGAGCTAATTTCTCTATCGATAAATGATAAGATTGGGTTTCATTCTAGCGAACATTTCTTGTATAAAAATAAATTCCAGTCAAACAATTTTTTTTAAAGATAAATCAGAAGAACATTAATCAAGCGTAATATGTTTACTTACTGAACACAAATCTTTAAGGTTGGTCCACACCTCTCAAATGCTCGCGAGCATTTGATCAAACATCACACGAACGCACTATAAAATACGCCAAAATTGGCGTATTTTATAGTGTGTGCGTGTGATGTTTGATCAAATGCATCAGGCAACCCATTACACGCACAAACTCCAGACGGGAAGAACGAGAATTGATATGTCTTTGTTCTTACATACGAAATAAGATAAATATTTTTAGCCCTATGTGTATCTGAGGGTTGTATTAAGTTTTCTTTGTTTTGTTTTTCTAAATTAGAATTAACTGCTTTATGTATTATCACTACTTTGCTCTTGGTTCTTCTATCCTCTAGTGTTTCAAGGTTTAATGATTTCACTAATGGCATTACTCTTGTCAGTTTTGACTAGTCCCTAGTAAAGAATTTGGAAGCTATTATTTTTTTTCTAGTTTATCTTTGTGGATGGGTCCCATACAGAAGATGGATATTCTAGTAAAGGTATCACCAATGTGAGGTATCATTTTAGATTTGTATTCTTATTACATCTTTTAAAGTTTCTTTTTATAAAGCCAAAGGTTTTGTTTGGCTTTGTAATTACTTCATTGACATTGAGATTCCATGATAGCTTCTCATTTATTATGACTATTAAGTATTTTGCATCTTCCTTTTGGTTTAGTAGTTTCCCATGAGTGAAATTTTAAAAATTTATTTGTTTCTTTTTCTTTGTTACTCTTCACAGTTGACACTTTTCTGGATGGAAAGACTGTCTCCAAGTAGATCCCATTTGTATCAATTCATTTAAGTCTTTTTGTGCCGTCTTGTTCTGATTTAATTATTCTATAGATCATACAATCATCAGCAAATAACCTAACCTGGCGATGGTTAGTTTAAACCACGGATATCAGCACGGATAACTGACGCTCTTCAGAGTTGCTGACCTTTGCACGGCAGCCATTTTTTTATTTGAGTTTCCGAACGCCTTTAGTATCATGTTTCTAGGTTTTTTTAACTTGGAGTATTGCCAAAAATAAAGTCTGCACGTATTGATTGTTCATACTTGTATCAATCGCTCCATTTAAAATAAAAAAAAAGATAGTTCATATAGAATAAAGAAAGCATCTATTTTTAGAACCATCATCCTATCAGTGTTTAGAGAAGAACTACAATCTTTTTCTTTTCTCTATCTCTTTTTTTACGCTCTGTCTATCTGTCTCTCTCTCTCTCTCCCTCTCCCTCTCCCCTCTCTCTCTCTCTCTCTCTCTCTCTCACACACACACACACACACATACATACAAAAGCATTGTTACGTGACGCTAAGGGTTATTTTTTAAAAATGTTTTGATGTATTTGGCTCGCTTAAGAGCAGCGCATAACGAAGATTCCCCGGAAAAACCAATAACAAGAGATATAGGAACCCAAGTTATGATGAGTCCAATACCAAGTTTAACATTGATCAAAACCAATAACAAGAGATATAGGAACCCAAGTTATGATGAGTCCAATACCAAGTTGAACATTGATCAAAACCAATAACAAGAGATATAGGAACCCAAGTTATGATGAGTCCAATACCAAGTTGAACATTGATCAAAACCAATAACAAGAGATATAGGAACCCAAGTTATGATGAGTCCAATACCAAGTTGAACATTGATCAAAACCAATAACTGTTTAATGTACAAAACGTATTTTATAATACAAGAATAATGAAAAGGGGCGTTCTATTATTTGATAATTTTTTTGGAACTGGGTAATTACCTTTGCCTTAAAGTAGGGCTGAGGAATTTAACGATTAATTTCTCGATTAATCGTTACAGATTTTAACAATTAAATTTATTTTTAACGACCCACCACTTATAAATGTACTGGAAGACAAAAAGTAAACTAATACGGCCGATAAATATAAACTAATTTCCGGACGATTGCACGAACATTTTGGTTTTAAACTATTGACTGACGTGAATGTCCAAAATGTTGATAAAGGTTATTGAGTCCATTTAGAAAAATAGTTTTCCTACCATGCAATGTTCCCTCTAAAACTTCGTTTGTCTGTGTGCAAAGTTTAAAAAAAACAACTCGTGTGCAAAGTTGCACAACTTCCTTTTTTGCAATATTTTACAAAATTTGCTGCGTGTTGATTCTAAACTTCTGCGTGGCGTTGGTCAAATATCTGCGCAGCCGCGCTGCTTAAAGGGAACATTGCTGCCATGGTTCTAACACTTCGTTTATACATCACCTGAAAACCAAACATCCACTACAGTATCGGAAACTTCAGCTGAGAAAATCTAAAGCTATGTGAACAATCGTTCAGTTCGGCTGGTCAATAAGACCCACCGCTTGTCTTTTTGCTTTGTTGGTTAAAAGATGTCATATAAACAAGACATTCCAGTGTTATTTCGATTTTCGACAAGTATTTCAATAAATTTTACTTATGACATCATCAATTTCAATTTTTGGCTTTAATCGAAATTAACGATTAATTAATCGTTAATTTTTCAAAAGTTAACGATTAAATGTAAATTAATCGTTAACGGCCCTACCCTAAATGTTATGCAACTCATACTTTGTGAGATGTGGTAGAGATTTTAATAGAGAAGAATTGTTTAGCTACAAATAGAGTGAATATTATTTGATGTCATTTTTGGAATTATATTTGCGGAATATCGGCCAGGCTGGGGTAGTTCTAGGCGCTTCTATTGGGAGAGAATATCTGATACAGTATTTATCTGCATGATATTACTTGGGAGAGTTAAAGAACAATATTTTGTAAGTATATATTCTGATTTCCTTCTTTTTTATCTATAAAAATAATAAGATGCATAATTTATTTCTTAATGCGAAATGAAACATTTAATCAGCACACGACAGTAGCATAAATGTGTCTCCTTCGATGTCTTTAATTATTTTATTTTTAACATCAGTAGCAGCTTGTTGTAACCTCTGCCATTATATCCAGGCAGTCACGTAACGACTAAAAAAAACTTTTAGAAGGCAAGGAATTTTTTTTAAAATAATTAAAATTGCAAACATTAACCTCAATATATCCTTACATTTCACCACACATATCGCATGATTATTTTTGCAGTTGGCCACGCATCGCTGTTTAAGTGGGTTGGGTGGTTGGGTGGGGGGTGCTGGTGCTCCAGGCGAGATGCCATCAACACGTCACTGCCTATTGTAAAAAATGTTTCTTACATCCAGCAGATTACAGCATTGGCCGGGCCTAAACCCCCGGGGCTTCTATTATAGAGCTGCAGGAAAAAAGGAGGGGGGTTTGAGGAAGCTTAACTGTGAACTAACAGGATGATGAAATAGATATTTCCATCTCTCCAATGCCCCGTCCTTCTCAGAGCAGACTGTCGGTTCAATTCTCTTCGGAATTTAAAAACAAAATCCTTGTAACGTCTTGTTCCACTGCTTATTGAAGTTTCCAAGAACTAAATTTGTTTTCCTTTGAGGCTACGCAATATTTCCTCTTCATTCAGTTGATGATTTGGTTAAGATACAAATCTGGAAATGTTCCACCGTACATCTCTCCTCTTAGGTTCTGTACAGCTTTTAGTGGTTTTAGTGCCAGCATACCTGGGAGCTACCTATTGAATAGTAACAGGGACTAAAATAACTCACACGCTTCTCTGTACAAAGCTCGCTTCGTCCTGCTTATTGTAGGATAACACTGATTAGTCAGGTGAACAGTATAGCTTTCGTATTTCAAAACATTCAAACACTCTGGACAACAAAAATTTATTAGCAAGAAAGATCCATCTTCAATACACAATCATGGGACAATAATCATTCATTGACCCAAAAAAAAACCACTGGTTTATCAGAAGATTTAAAAGTGAAACAAATAAATGAATTAACGATTGACTGACTTTAATAATCTATGTCAAATCAAAATTAGAAATTAGTTCTTATGAAGTAAAACTGTTGTTAACACAGCATTGTCTTAAGTGATAAAGACATTCATTAAAAATTTTCAGCTTTACTCATTTTTTTTCCTTCAGTATATTGCATAACATTTTATTTAATGATTTATTTCTTTTAAGGATATGCATTTTTAATATATAATTTACTTCTCGAGCTTCTGTCTCCAGACTCTCAAATTTGAATATTCCTTATTTTCATCTTCTATCTTCAGAGCCGACACCATGATGAACACACACCGTGCGCGCCAGATCCACTTGAAGTACCGGGAAATCCCGCAGACAAGGTGCATTGTCCTGACGTGAGGCTGATAGTAATATCTCTCAACAGACGGATGCCATCCAAAATGATAGGCTGCTTTGCAAAGTAGGTCACTGATTAAAAACTTCTCAAGCAGAAAGAATTCGGAGAGTGAGAGAGTTAAAGTAAGAAAGAAAGAAAAGGAGTAGTGGGGGGGGGGTGTTTACTATTTGTGACTAGAATTTTGGATTGGGTATATAAGAAGGAGCATGATCTATTGCGAGTGAATTGTATGAGTGATGAGTGAATTGAATGAGTGATGAGTGAATTGTATGAGTGATGAGTGAATTGTATGAGTGATGAGTGAATTGTATGAGTGATGAGTGAATTTATGAGCGATGAGCCTCGGATTCAGAATAAAATTACATAACACCCATTTTTTTAAATAAAAAAAAACAAGGGACGAAATTCTTACACCGGGAGTAAAACTCGAGTTCCCAATAGTGATAAGGAGGAAAATAACACCAAACCGTCTAGAAAATGAAGTTATTTTTTATTTTATCTGTTGTTGTTGTTGTTGTGGTTTTATAGAATGCATCATGTTTTTTTCAAAGAAACAATTGAAGTCACTACGATATCTACGTTTATCTTCTCAATAATCTTGAATCGCTTATTGAACATTGTTCATGAATTGATGTCTTTAAGTTCTTTAAAAATATTGTTTTGTTTTTTAACTCATTAAATTGCCATTTCTTCATTTTTTAAAAAATTTGTGTGTGTGTGTGGGGGATGAGGGGGTTATCATTTCGCGCGCAACTGGTTCCGTTCCCCCTGGCGCCTCACCTGTGTTTAGGCGCCACCTATCTGGCATGTTGGGCACAGCGCGTTATTTTACGCGCCACTTTAAGTTTGACCAATATCCCGGATGAGATGTGAGGCTGGCATTCTGAAACGACATTCATTAAATCAGATGGCGTTATCCGTGTAGCGGCTCACGTATGTGAGAGGACGTTCATTAAATCAGATGGCGTTATCCGTGTAGCGGCTGACGTATGTGAGATGACGTTCATTAAATCAGATGGCGTTATCCGTGTAGCGGCTGACGTTTGTGAGATGACGTTCATTAAATCAGATGGCGTTATCCGTGCAGCGGCTGACGTATGTGAGATGACGTTCATTAAATCAGATGGCGTTATCCGTGTAGCGGCTGACGTTTCTTGAATGTGAATATTTCAGAAATACATCACATTTATTATGAAGACATAAATAAATGTAATTTTGTTTGCATTTCATTTATAAATTGTTTATTACTAACTACTGAGTCAGTTACACGTTTATGGCTCTTAGAAGAACAAAGTATTAATGGTATATATATATATATATATATATATTTATGCAGTAGAACCTCTCATAACGAGCACCACTCATAACGAGTCATTCGCATAACGAGCTAAAAATGTGAAGAAGTTGCTCTTCTAACGAGCGATATTTCGCATGAGTTACACAGAAAGGGGAAGTCACTTTTCCCCGACATTCATTTGTGAGCCGGGACTTCTGGACCAATGCATTAGTCTGTGTTTAGCACTCGGTCTGTTAGCGTATTGTTTTCGTGTGTGATCACCCGTTTTTACAAGTTTTGTATTCAGACAGTAATTCATATTTTTAATGCGCAAACTGTACTAACCTGTGCTAAAATGTCTTCGAAGAAAAAAACCATCAAGAAGACGTAAAATCGTTGAAAGCGAGAACAAGGTGTGAGCGTGGCTAATCTAGCCGCACATACAATCGGTCAACATCAACGATCTGCACTATTCTCAAGAACAAAACCAAAATTAAAAAGATGGATGCTTCAAAGGAAGTGTCAAGGATGTCTACGAAATGGTGTCCACACAATTTCGTCAAATTTTGAAGCATTGGCAAAAACAAATGTCTTTCGACAGTTTTATAGTTTTAAAGGATTAATTATTTGTCATAAATTCATTTTTTTATAATACGTTTTTTGTTTCAAATCAAAATTGTATTCCAAGTTGTTTACTTCTTAACAACTCATAAGTAATTTTACTGGAATAAATGTTAATAAATATTTTTTGAAAAATTGGTATTTTTTCAGCATGGAACGCATTATCTTATTTTACATTAATTTGTATGAGAAAAATTGTTTTATTTAACGAGTGTTTCGTTTAACGAGTAAGATTCTGGAACGAATTATTCTCGTTATAAGAGGTTCCACTGAATATACATATATAATATATAATTATATATATATATACATATATTTATATGTATATAAATATATATATTCATATATATATATAAATTTGCTTATTTAATTATAAAGAGTGATGGGAGAGTGTGTATAAGAGAGACAGAGAGATACAGACTAAGACATAAAGATAGAAGTAGAGAGATGGAAAGAGAGAGAGAGAGAGAGAGAGAGGAGTGAAAGAGAGAGAAAGAGAGATTTTCCGACCATAAATCTAACTAGAATTCCCAGCCACATGGAATTTCAATGTGTTGGCCAGTGTACAGAAGCACATTGGAAAGATGGAGAGAGGTCATGAGATTGAGAGAGAGAGAGAGAGAGAGCGAGAGCGAGTATGATGGAGTGTCAATGCGTTTGCATGTGCATAGAAACAAGGTTTAGATTTATGAGGGGGGGGGGACGACCCTTGTAGTTGTAGGTAGTATATTGGGGTAATGACAGGGTAAATAGAGGACTCTTGTAGTTGTAAATAGTATATTGGGGTAATGACAGGGTAAATAGAGGACCCTTGTAGTTGTAGATAGTATATTGGGGTAATGACAGGGTAAATAGAGGACCCTTGTAGTTGTAGATAGTATATTGGGGTAATGACAGGGTAAATAGAGGACCCTTGTAGTTGTAGATAGTATATTGGGGTAATGACAGGGTAAATAGAGGACCCTTGTAGTTGTAGATAGTATATTGGGGTAATGACAGGGTAAATAGAGGACCCTTGTAGTTGTAGATAGTATATTGGGGTAATGACAGGGTAAATAGAGGACCCTTGTAGTTGTAGATAGTATATTGGGGTAATGACAGGGTAAATAGAGTACTCTTGTAGTTGTAGATAGTAGTATATGGGGTAATGACAGGGTAAATAGAGTACTCTTGTAGTTGTAGATAGTAGTATATGGGGTAATGACAGGGTAAATAGAGGACTATTGTAGTAATAGATATTATATTAGGGTAATGACAGGGTAAATAGAGGACTCTTGTAGTTGTAGATAGTATATTGGGGTAATGACAGGGTAAATAGAGTACTCTTGTAGTTGTAGATAGTAGTATATGGGGTAATGACAGGGTAAATAGAGGACTCTTGTAGTTGTAGATAGTATATTAGGGTAATGACAGGGTAAATAGAGGACTCTTGTAGTTGTAGATAGTATATTGGGGTAATGACAGGGTAAATAGACTACTCTTGTAGTTGTAGATAGTAGTATATGGGGTAATGACAGGGTAAATAGAGGACTATTGTAGTAATAGATAGTATATGGGGTAATGACAGGGTAAATAGAGGACTCTTGTAGTTGTAGGTAGTATATTGGGGTAATGACAGGGTAAATAGAGGACTCTTGTAGTTGTAGATAGTATATGGGGTAATGACAGGGTAAATAGAGGACTCTTGCAGTTGTAGATAGTATATTAGGGTAATGACAGGGTAAATAGAGGACTCTTGTAGTTGTAGGTAGTATATTGGGGTAATGACAGGGTAAATAGACTACTCTTGTAGTTGTAGATAGTATATTGGGGTAATGACAGGGTAAATAGAGGACTCTTGTAGTTGTAGATAGTATATTGGGGTAATGACAGGGTAAATAGAGGACTCTTGTAGTTGTAGATAGTATATTGTAGTAATGACAGGGTAAATAGAGGACTCTTGTAGTTGTAGATAGTATATTGGGGTAATGACAGGGTAAATAGAGGACTCTTGTAGTCGTAGATAGTATATGGGGTAATGACAGGGTAAATAGAGGACTCTTGTAGTTGTAGATAGTATATGGGGTAATGACAGGGTAAATAGAGGACTCTTGTAGTTGTAGATAATATATGGGGTAATGACAGGGTAAATAGAGGACTCTTGCAGTTGTAGATAGTATATTGGGGTAATGACAGGGTAAATAGAGGACTCTTGTAGTTGTAGATAGTATATTGGGGTAATGACAGGGTAAATAGAGGACTCTTGTAGTTGTAGATAGTATATTGTAGTAATGACAGGGTAAATAGAGGACTCTTGTTGTTGTAGATAGTATATTGTAGTAATGACAGGGTAAATAGAGGACTCTTGTAGTTGTAGATAGTATATTGTAGTAATGACAGGGTAAATAGAGGACTCTTGTTGTTGTAGATAGTATATTGTAGTAATGACAGGGTAAATAGAGGACTCTTGTAGTTGTAGATAGTATATTGGGGTAATGACAGGGTAAATAGAGGACTCTTGTAGTTGTAGATAGTATATTGTAGTAATGACAGGGTAAATAGAGGACTCTTGTAGTTGTAGATAGTATATTAGGGTAATGACAGGGTAAATAGAGGACTCTTGTAGTTGTAGGTAGTATATTGTAGTAATGACAGGGTAAATAGAGGACTCTTGTAGTTGTAGGTAGTATATTAGGGTAATGACAGGGTAAATAGAGGACTCTTGTAGTTGTAGGTAGTATATTGGGGTAATGACAGGGTAAATAGACTACTCTTGTAGTTGTAGATAGTATATTGGGGTAATGACAGGGTAAATAGAGGACTCTTGTAGTTGTAGATAGAATATTGGGGTAATGACAGGGTAAATAGAGGACTCTTGTAGTTGTAGATAGTATATTGTAGTAATGACAGGGTAAATAGAGGACTCTTGTAGTTGTAGATAGTATATTGTAGTAATGACAGGGTAAATAGAGGACTCTTGTAGTTGTAGATAGTATATTGGGGTAATGACAGGGTAAATAGAGGACTCTTATAGTTGTAGATAGTATATTGGGGTAATGACAGGGTAAATAGAGGACCCTTGTTGTTGTAGATAGTATATTGTAGTAATGACAGGGTAAATAGAGGACTCTTGTAGTTGTAGATAGTATATTGTGGTAATGACATGGTAAATAGAGGACTCTTATAGTTGTAGATAGTATATTGGGGTAATGACAGGGTAAATAGAGGACTCTTGTAGTTGTAGATAGTATATTGGGGTAATGACAGGGTAAATAGAGGACCCTTGTTGTTGTAGATAGTATATTGTAGTAATGACAGGGTAAATAGAGGACTCTTGTAGTTGTAGATAGTATATTGTAGTAATGACAGGGTAAATAGAGGACTCTTGTAGTTGTAGATAGTATATTGTAGTAATGACAGGGTAAATAGAGGACTCTTGCAGTTGTAGATAGTATATTGTAGTAATGACAGGGTAAATAGAGGACTCTTGTAGTTGTAGATAGTATATTGTAGTAATGACAGGGTAAATAGAGGACTCTTGTAGTTGTAGATAGTATATTGTAGTAATGACAGGGTAAATAGAGGACTCTTGTAGTTGTAGATAGTATATTGTAGTAATGACAGGGTAAATAGAGGACTCTTGTAGTTGTAGATAGTATATTGTAGTAATGACAGGGTAAATAGAGGACTCTTGTAGTTGTAGATAGTATATTGTAGTAATGACAGGGTAAATAGAGGACTCTTGTAGTTGTAGATAGTATATTGTAGTAATGACAGGGTAAATAGAGGACTCTTGTTGTTGTAGATAGTATATTGTAGTAATGACAGGGTAAATAGAGGACTCTTGTAGTTGTAGATAGTATATTGGGGTAATGACAGGGTAAATAGAGGACTCTTGTAGTTGTAGATAGTATGTTGGGGTAATGACAGGGTAAATAGAGGACTCTGGTAGAGTTAGGCTATCAATAGCTTAACACTCTGTCCACCCACCATTACAACATTAGTAACTTAAGGTTGTTGGGTTTTTTTAAAAGTGATCAGTAATTTGATTTGATTTTTATTTTCCTTGTTTAGAGGCAAATTATAACTTGAGACGTTTGAATTAGAACATCTGTATCTAGTTTTAATTAGAGAGTTTCTCTTCGCGGATGACGCAGCCCTTACCTCACATCCAGAGATAGGTCTCCAACTTGTGGTCAATAAGTTCTCAGAGGCATGCAAGGATTTTGGTCTAACGATAAGCCTAAAAAAAGACCAACATTATGAGAAAAGGAACAGACTGCTTCCCAGCAATTTCCATAGAGGGAAACACCTTGGATGTCGTCGAGGATTTTACCTACCTTGGCAGTAACATCACAAGCACACTCTCCCTGGAAAAGGAAATTGAAAACCAGAATCGGCAAGGCTGCATCATTAATGGCTAGGCTGAATCAAAGAGTGTGGAACAATGCACAGCTCACTGATAGGACGAAAATCATGTGTACCAGACCTGCGTGCTCAGCACACTCCTCTATGGCAGCGAGTGCTGGACGACCTATGCCAAACAAACAAAGCAACTCAACAGCTTCCACTTACGATGCTTGTGCAGGATTCTGCACATCAAGTGGCAGCACAAGATCACGAATGTCGAGGTACTCAGAAGGAGTTATATGCTGAGCATGCACTCAATCTTGAGTGAGAGGCGCCTGCGGTGGTTGGGACATGTCCGCAGGATGAGCTCGGAGCGCATTCCAAGAGCCTTGCTTTACGGCGAGCTGGCAACTGGTATGCGGAAGAGAGGACAAGCGAGTTACTGAAGTCGCATGTCACCCCCCCCAATGAGACAAAACATATTCCAAATTAACATCCAAAAAAACATTACCATTTACTATTCTTTTATTTTTTATTTATAAATAAATGATTTTTCTTTACAAACAAAGAAATTTTATACATTAGTTAACATTAGTATGTAAACATATTTACACATTTATTTTCCTAACTTTCATAATAGAAAAATCGTGTATTATGCTATATCAAAATTAAAATTATTTGTAATATCTTGTTCTATGGACAGTATTGCAAGATTTTGTTGTCGTTAATCGCTCATTGTGGAACGAAGATAATTTTTATCAACTTCAGTTTGGAGCAGCTCCTTTCACAACTAGAGACATTGATAGCAATAGTTGAAAAAATTCATAACAAAATTACAATGCTGGGTACAGAATTTTCCAATCTATACTGTTGAATAAATTTTAATAGATCAAGGGTGCATGTTCCCCCCGTTTTCTGACATAATGCCTCTTCTTGTAGTGCAGGTACAGCCATAAAAACCTGAATCTTTTTTCTTTCCATATTGAACTGTCAATGTCAATAAAGTAATTTACTTGATGTTCAAACGCTTCATTTAGTAAGTTACATGGTATTATATACGAATATTTTCTTGCAAGGACATGCAACTCATCAAAGCGTTATTTTATTTTATTTTATAATTCCATCCATGGATAAAAAAAATGTCTCGTTGTACTTCTTGTTCTAAAGATAGAACTACATCTTCTGAATTTTCCCTACTCATATTTTTCTCCTTCTTACTAGGCGTTCAGTTGATATCTCCATCTCTTCACAAATTTTTTGGCTCATATAAAGCAGCATTTTGTATTAGCATATCTCTTTGTTCCATGCAATGGCTTTGCATTAATTTAAAAAATGACGGGTTCCCATAAATTAGATAACATAGAAGAGAAAAATGTTGCATTGAATTGAGTAAAATTCCAGCATCTGATCTCGTTTTTTCCTAGTTACTTCTTCAGATGTCAATTTTTCCAAGACTTCTTGAAAGTTTAAAGTATGTCTTTTTCGAAATTATTATGCCTGTTGTGGTGTTAATTAATTGATAAATTTGAATATTTACATATTCTTTTCATAAATCTTAATAATTTTCCATAAAATATACGAATTCAAATTATTTACACATTACTATCACTTTAATTGGATAGGCGAAACTGGCTTAATGAATAACCGTATTTTAATGAAAAACACAAATTATTTCTGCAACTTTAATGCAATAAAAACAAAATAAATTTAATTTTTAAAAACTTACCTTACTATAATTTACTGAAAACTGAAGCAGTAATATAAATTACTACTTGTAAATAAAACACAATATTTGAACCACCATGCCTTGTAGGTACTTGTTCGCGCATCATTCTGCGAATGTCGAAAGTCCACGTAAAAACTGTCGTGGCGATATTATTAGTACACATTATTCGGCCCAGCGGTGATGTGTTTTTTGGGTAGTTTTCTTATAAAAGCGTCATCTTTGAGTTAAGTTTTCCAAACAAATTGATACGTTTTTTAAGCGATTAAAATTTTTTGAACGGTTTTGCGTTAGGTATAATATCCACTATGTATTGAAACAAATGTTGTGCGAATCCGTTAATTAAGATTGGAAATTACAAATAATTTTGTTTCACCTTGGTTTTCCCCCCTTCAAAAGAAAAAGGGGGGTTGTCGGAAATGTTTGTACTTTTCAAATGCCCACAAATGCCGCCCCTAAATGAGTGCCGCCCGGGTCGGATCGCACCCACTGCCCCCCTAGCTACGCCACTGATACCCTAACACTAACCTAAACCTAACCCTAACGAAAAACCCTTAATCCTAACTCAAACCCCTAACTTTAACCCAACCTCTACACTAGCCCAAACTCTAGCCCTAACCCTAATCATGGCATTTGGCGAGTTCTCAAAGTGCTGCTATAGACTTGATTTTATTTCCAACTCTAATTTCTCGTACAGATTGCTTCAAGCGATCACCCTTGACCTGGGGCACATAGATATGTGGCGCCCCAACATCCCAACACCGACCCAGAATTCATCTGTCAATAAATCTGTCCTATCTTCCACAGTGCATTACTTTTTAGTCCATCCTCAATTTTTCCCCTAAAACATTGCACTTCAAATTATATGTGTTTAACGCTTCGCAGTTCAACAATCAAACATTGCGTAGCATCTCTCTTTTCATCATATCTTTCTTTCTTATCCCTCTCTCTCTCTCTCTCTCTCCCTCCCTCTCTCTCTCTCTCTCTCTCTCTGTCTCTCTCTCTCTCTCTCTCTCTCTCTCTCTCTCTCTCTCTCTCCTTCTCTCTCTCTCTCTCTCACTCTCTCTCTCTCTCTCAATATCTCTAAAATCGAATCATATTTATGATAAATTATGTGTAGGGTTGTTACCCTGATGTGGGTCTGTGAAATGTTTGTAAAGGCATGACGATGTGAACTGAGGTCCATTTAATATATGAACATTTAATATATGAACATTTAATATAAGGACACTTTTAGACTTGAGCCTAAAAATGTCCATGACCCAAACGGCTTTAAAAGTATTTTGGAATGCAATCTTAGGATACGATGGAGCTTGTTTGCTGATAGTATTTGTTTTACATAGAAATTTGTAGTGACGGAGAGTTTATTCCTAGGGAAACACAAACTCGAAACGTGTCTGAGATATTAACGTATAAGGAGTTTGAAGAAAAGTTCCTCATTCACATCAGTATGTGATATAAACATCGGTTCATTGTTTTTTTATGTATAACATATACATCTTAATTACATCTAGACATCATCGCATTGGTGTGTAATGTATTACATCCACATTTATATTATATCTTGACGTTATTACATTGGTATGTGGTGTAATACATACACATTATGTTATATGTAGACATCATTACATTGGTATGTGGTGTAATACATACACATTATGTTATATGTAGACATCATTACATTGGTATGTGGTGTAATACATACACATTATGTTATATGTAGACATCATTACATTGGTATGTGGTGTAATACATACACATTATGTTATATGTAGACATCATTACATTGGTATGTGGTGTAATACATACACATTATATTATATGTAGACATCATTACATTGGTATGTGGTGTAATACATACACATTATGTTATATGTAGACATCATTACATTGGTATGTGGTGTAATACATACACATTATGTTATATGTAGACATCATTACATTGGTATGTGGTGTAATACATACACATTATGTTATATGTAGACATCATTACATTGGTATGTGGTGTAATACATACACATTATGTTATATGTAGACATCATTACATTGGTATGTGGTGTAATACATACACATTATGTATATGTAGGCATCATTACATTGGTATGTGGTGTGTTACATACACATTATGTTATATGTAGACATCATTACATTGGTATGTGGTGTAATACATACACATTATGTTATATGTAGACATCATTACATTGGTATGTGGTGTAATACATACACATTATGTTATATGTAGACATCATTACATTGGTATGTGGTGTAATACATACACATTATGTTATATGTAGACATCATTACATTGGTATGTGGTGTAATACATACACATTATGTTATATGTAGACATCATTACATTGGTATGTGGTGTAATACATACACATTATGTTATATGTAGACATCATTACATTGGTATGTGGTGTAATACATACACATTATGTTATATGTAGACATCATTACATTGGTATGTGGTGTAATACATACACATTATGTTATATGTAGACATCATTACATTGGTATGTGGTGTAATACATACACATTATGTTATATGTAGACATCATTACATTGGTATGTGGTGTAATACATACACATTATGTTATATGTAGACATCATTACATTGGTATGTGGTGTAATACATACACATTATGTTATATGTAGACATCATTACATTGGTATGTGGTGTAATACATACACATTATGTTATATGTAGACATCATTACATTGGTATGTGGTGTAATACATACACATTATGTTATATGTAGACATCATTACATTGGTATGTGGTGTGTTACATACACATTATGTTATATGTAGACATCATTACATTGGTATGTGGTGTAATACATACACATTATGTTATATGTAGACATAATTACATTGGTATGTGGTGTGTTACATACACATTATGTTATATGTAGACATCATTACATTGGTATGTGGTGTAATACATACACATTATGTTATATGTAGACATCATTACATTGGTATGTGGTGTAATACATACACATTATGTTATATGTAGACATCATTACATTGGTATGTGGTGTAATACATACACATTATGTTATATGTAGACATCATTACATTGGTATGTGGTGTAATACATACACATTATGTTATATGTAGACATCATTACATTGGTATGTGGTGTAATACATACACATTATGTTATATGTAGACATCATTACATTGGTATGTGGTGTAATACATACACATTATGTTATATGTAGACATCATTACATTGGTATGTGGTGTAATACATACACATTATGTTATATGTAGACATCATTACATTGGTATGTGGTGTAATACATACACATTATGTTATATGTAGACATCATTACATTGGTATGTGGTGTAATACATACACATTATGTTATATGTAGACATCATTACATTGGTATGTGGTGTAGTACATACACATTATGTTATATGTAGACATCATTACATTGGTATGTGGTGTGTTACATACACATTATGTTATATGTAGACATCATTACATTGGTATGTGGTGTAATACATACACATTATGTTATATGTAGACATCATTACATTGGTATGTGGTGTAATACATACACATTATGTTATATGTAGACATCATTACATTGGTATGTGGTGTAATACATACACATTATGTTATATGTAGACATCATTACATTGGTATGTGGTGTAATACATACACATTATGTTATATGTAGACATCATTACATTGGTATGTGGTGTAATACATACACATTATGTTATATGTAGACATCATTACATTGGTATGTGGTGTAATACATACACATTATGTTATATGTAGACATCATTACATTGGTATGTGGTGTAATACATACACATTATGTTATATGTAGACATCATTACATTGGTATGTGGTGTAATACATACACATTATGTTATATGTAGACATCATTACATTGGTATGTGGTGTAATACATACACATTATATTATATGTAGACATCATTACATTGGTATGTGGTCTATTACATACACATTTATATTACACCCAGACGTCATTACATGTGTATGTGGTCTATTACACGCATATTCATATTACATCCAGACGTCATTACATGTGTGTGGTCTATTACACACACATTTATATCCAGACGTCATTACATGTGTATGTGGTCTATTACACACACATTTATATTACATCCAGACGTCATTACATGTGTATGTGGTCTATTACACACACATTTATATTACATCTAGACGTCATTACATGTGTATGTGGTCTATTACACACACATTCATATTACATCCAGACGTTATTACATGTGTATGTGTTATATTACACACACATGTATATTACATCCAGACGTCATTACATGTGTATGTGGTCTATTACACACACATTCACATTATATCCAGACGTCATTACATGTGTATGTGGTCTATTACACACACATTTATATTACATCCAGACGTCATTACATGGGTATGTGGTCTATTACACACACATTTATATTACAATCCAGACGTCATTACAAAGATGTGAGATGCTCGGTGGCACATCAGGATTTCCTACTCAATATTTCATTATAAGTTTCTAGACTTCCGGTAAGAAGATGCGAGTTGCGATGATTTATCTCCCCTAACATTCAGTGCTCTTGCTTTCGTTCCCGCCAGAGGTCGCTCTCCATGGTGAAGGGTCAGTCTCAATGGTCAGGGGTCACTGATGAATATGATTAGTACTGCGTTCATCTCCAGCGTTATGGGACCTAATAGTTTTCAAGAGATGTGACGTCAGATTAGCATTTATCTCAAGTTCAACTCTTACGTAATCAAGGTTTGTTTACCTTTTATCTACTGAATGCCTGCTCCCTGAATGAATCAGTCAATGACATCGTCATCAACTAGAAAGTATCAATGTCTTTTAACCAACGTCAGATATTCCATCGGACTTTATCTGAAGATGTCAAGGGAATATATGAACAGGTTTATCGCAGAAGGGACATCGTTAAAAGGACATCGTTTTATGTGCAGTAGATAGGTTCACCGATTTCACCTGTTTTCATAGAATTTTTTTTTAGTGCACTGTCTATATGTAAATAAAAGCGTGTCCTTTTTAAAAAAAGATTTTTTTTACATTATTTTATTTTCTACTTTTAGTATCAACATTTTTTAAATTGATTTTTCGACCTTATCAATTCATTTTAATTACTTAAACTTCATTGTCAATAACTTAAATGTGATAGTGATAAAAAGAAAGATTATTCATTACTAGGGCTGTTATCGATTAATTTAAATTTAATCGTTAACTTATGAAAAATTATCGATTAATTAATCGATATTTTCGATTAAAACCAAAAATAGTAATGTATGACGTCATTAAACTGAACATTTCTCACGGACATTAAAAATTAAGAAAATTTTGAACTAAATTTCATGACAATGTGTTGATACTTGATTTGTGCTAAAGGTGGTACGTCAGCGATGTATTTGATCCTTTAAAAGAGAATTGTTTATGGCAGTGAACACAGTAAACGTTTTCACCATCTTCGACTTTGCCATCCGCAGTTAGCTTAAAAACAACATATTTGCTCAACTTTCTAGTTATATGTTTAAATTTAACTGCGCTGATGCTGTCAGCAGGGCCGTCTTAACGCATAGGCCCGTTGGGCATTTGCCCGGGGGCCCACGAGCATATGGGCCCCATGGAAATATGTTTATTTATATATATTATGTATATTCATTTTTATTCCACTATTTCTTTGCCCGGGGGCCCAAAATGGTGTCTTATCTTCTTATCTATATAGACGCTCCTTGTATGCAGAAGATGGTTGCGTCCACAGACCATGACAGATGATCTGTTGGCAAGTGATGCAGCATTCACATGCCACGGCTTTGTGGGTTCCACGCATTACCCAGCCGCCTAACTACATGTAGTGTTAGGTACCCATTCGGAGCGGGGTGACTCAGGGGCGCCCTAGGCCCCGGGAACAAACCCTTGCCTTCACACGGATTCGAACCCGTGGCCATCGGTACGACAGTCCAGTGCGCTGCCACTCGACCACTCGATTAACAACCCTAGTATATACATATATGAGATATAAACATCGCTTCATTGGTTTGCGATGTGTAACATAACATCTTATTACATCTAGACATCATAAGATTGTTGTGTAATGTATTACCAGGGCAGCTCTCTATCTACTGCAAATTTTGTTCGATTAATCGGGGGAAAAAGTAATCGATTAATAGATTATTTCGATTAATTTGTATAATGCATCTAAAGATCCCCTTAAGTCGCAATTCATTATTTCGCGAAATCGTTTAAGTCGCAGTAATGCCACGGTTTCCAAATTTTGTAACGTAACACAGCAAATTCGTTCTGCTGTGCAAGAAATAAGGAAGAAAAACCTTTTTGTTCACGTATGCATAATATTAATACGAGGGGAAAAGTATGTAAGTAACAAAAAATATAAATTGTTTATAAATTGGAAAAAAATGTAATTATTTTCTGAAATTTTAATCGAATTTTAATCGATCAGATTAGTTTTAATCGATTAAAATTTTTAACGATTAATCTATTAATTAATCGTTAATTTCAGTAACCCCTAATATATATCTTCATTGAAAGACAGTCTTTCTGACTTAATATTTTGATTTTTAAATGCTCCCTATCACCAAACACTTGTATTGGAAATAACTTGACGAGTAGAGCTTCAATTAATTTTTTTTACCAGCCAGGAACCGTGAGATTCCCATCGTGTTAGAACTGGTTCTTGCTCCTAGAATTGTGCTTATAACGGTTTGATAAACATATGGAGTCCTGTTACAGATGGGACAGTGGAAGCAATTACCTCCCCCCTCTTACACACTCTTTCTCCATTCCATTAATACATTGACCACACACACACACCCTCCCCCATTGATCACACACACCCCCTCCCCCATTGATCACACACACCCCCTCCCCCATTGATCACACACACCTCCCCCTCCCCCACTGACCACACACACCCTCCCCCATCGACCACACACACCCTCCCCTCCCCCCTGCCATCACTAGTAGCAGGTCCTCCAGTGGTAAACTCAATGACGTGCCATTTCACAGACTGCTTATTTGTGGCACTTTGATTACACGGCCCAGCAGTGCTGCACTCTAAAACTACATTCAGCAATGACGCCGTACAGAAGGGGATCTAGCACCAGAACGATGGGGATCACGGGGTGGAACCCAGTGATGACGTAGGAAGGGATCAGTCTCATTCATTATTAAACTTATTTCGACATCAAGCCTTAGCAATAAATCAAATATTTCTAGGTTATTTTTCTTGTTCAATATGAATATACGTATACACACATATGCTCTTCAAGTGTTTTAGACTGATAAAAATACGAAAAGTAAAACAAGTGGGTTTCATGGAGTTGCATAATGACCTATATTCTGTTTAAGTAACGCCCTAGTACAATTTGGAAATGACTGTAATGATAATCAAGAGCGATCCTGCGAAAAAGAAGTGTTTAGTTTGTTCCATTCCCTTTGTTATCAGAAAACAATGTATGGCAAAGGCAATTTCTAAACTTTAAAAATCATAATGGATTTCTAAAGAGAAGTACAATCGTAAACAGAGTATCAATAACAGATGCGCTAGAGAGTTATTTCCAATAACATTAACATCACCAAATGGTGATGCGTTATCCTGAATGCGTCATGGGCGCAAAAAATGGTAGCGGAAGAAATTTCGGGATCGAAATCCAGCTAATAAATAATAATAATTGAATGAATATCTGATGAACTGAGTCACCCCCCCCCCAACACACACACACATTTTCCATAGCCTCTATCTTTGGTGTTGAGAAATGTTTTTAATCAAGAGTCGTGAGATCACGTGGTCTGAGATACAGAGACGGCTTATTTTTAGATTGGGATCACGTGTGGTACTGTGAGATACAGAGACGGATTATTTTTAGATTGGGATCACGTGGTCTGAGATACAAAGACGGATTATTTTTAGATTGGGATCACGTGGCGTGGGATACACAGACGTATTATTAATCTATCCTTGGGTATATACATTTATTTAGATCTAGAATGCGCCGTCTGGGTAATAGAGATTTTTTTTTAAAGATTAGGATCACAGGACACATGTTAGTCAACCCGTTCTTTGCTGCAGAGAAACAAAGTTTCTGGAGAGAAAAAAATGTAGCGATTGAAAAAATTAATGGAATACTTGAAAAGGCGAAGATGTACTTGAAAAATTGGAATGGACAACAAAAAATATATAATTTAAATAAAATATAAAACTTAAGTATAATAAAAAAAAATTAACCTGTTAGAACTTGAATGTAATCGTCCTTTTTCATAAGGATTAAATTAATCATGTTCTAAATAAAATCGTGATATAATCTACCACCTCTAATTGCTTGAATAAGATAAACTTTAAAAAGTTATGATTTTTTTTCCAAATATTTTCCCTTAAAGTTAGAAACGATAGTGTGTTCAGCAGCCATAAAAGCATGTATTCTGGATATCTGGCTACCAATCCCAAATCTATAGGATGACATACAAGTGTTATCTTATAGTTAAAGGAGTTAATTTTTAAACATTTTCTTTCCAGTTGTATTTCGTGCTTTTCTCGACGTCCTGCATCAAATCTTTGTTTACCTCACGTGACTTTTCCCCAAACGCGTTCACTATTTTCGTGCACCAGAGTGTACCAGTGGTGCCTACACTCAGAGAAGCTACGTCGAGTTAGATAAGGAAGAGTAGTTGGTCTCTGGTTGTTAGAGATGGAGAAGCGCGAATCTAATGATAACAACAATAAAACTAAAAGTTATTAGCGGAGGAAAACAAGTTTTATTTTAAAACACTGTTGCAGTCGAACTAGAAAAAACTAAAATAAGTTTATTTTTGGACAAATTTTTAAAGATTTATTTCGTTATTTGTCAGATAGATTTTTTATTTATGGCAAAATTGAAACGTCACTTGATAAAATGGGGCATTCTGGGGTCAACTTTAAACGTCTGTTGTTATTGAATTCTTTTGAAATTTTAATTTGCATTCGAAATATAATAGAGAAGATTTAGTTGACATATTATGTTTGCATTTTTTTTAAATCTGAAATTTTCTAAAATGTACTAAAATTCTTTTTTTTAAACACTTTTGAAAGTGGTCTGATGTCAGTAATGGAATACTTGATGTCAGTAATGGAATACTTGATGTCAGTAATGGAATACTTGATGTCAGTAATTGGATACTTGATGTCAGTAATAGAATACTTGATGTCTGTAATGGAATACTTGATGTCAGTAATGGTTTACATGATGTCAGTAATGGAATACTTGATGTCAGTAATGGAATACTTGATGTCAGTAATGGAATACTTGTGGTCAGTAATGGAATACTTGATGTCAGTAATGGGATACTTGATGTCAGTAATGGAATACTTGATGTCAGTAATGGAATACTTGATGTCAGTAATGGAATACTTAATGTCAGTAATGGAATACTTGATGTCAGTAATGGAATACTTGATGTCAGTAATGGAATACTTGATGTCAGTAATGGAATACTTGATGTCAGTAATGGGATACTTGATGTCAGTAATAGAATACTTGATGTCAGTAATGGAATACTTGATGTCAGTAAAGGAATACTTGATGTCAGTAATAGAATACTTGATGTCTGTAATGGAATACTTGATGTCAGTAATGGAATACTTGATATCAGTAATGGAATACTTGATGTCAGTAATGGGATACTTGATGTCAGTAATGGAATACTTGATGTCAGTAATGGAATACTTGATGTCAGTAATGGAATACTTGATGTCAGTAATGGGATACTTGATGTCAGTAATGGAATACTTAACGTCAGTAATGGAATACTTGATGTCAGTAATGGAATACTTGATGTCAGTATTGGAATACTTGATGTCAGTATAATTCTTCACTTTCTTTTGTTTGTTGATTGCTCTAGAAGTTTTGATTTTTTTATAACTTTAAAAAAAAATTAAGTCAATGACCCTCACCAAATGTTGTTTTGTTCCGTAGATCTCTGTTGCCTACTTTTAACTGTATCCTTATCAGAGGATAATCCTTTTCGTCTCTCTAATGAGATTTATTCATAAATTATTCCAGGCTGTATAATTTTCTCCTAGAGCCACTTAAACCTTTTTTAATTGTCATTGTTCTCTAGCGTTATAAATTTTCTTGAATATTATGAACGGGATTTAAATACCACTGTAGAATATTCCAATTTGAAAATATTAACACCATGAGTTAAAACATTTAAATTTAAGCTAGAAACAGTAGGGGATAGAATAGCTTAGAGGTAAGTAGTAATAATTCATAGGGCGATTAATTTTAATTTGGAAACATAACACAACGATAGTCTAATACATCCCTCAGATAGACACAGGGATAAAAACACTTTTCTTATTCCGTATGCAAGAATATTACATACAAATTATTGTTCCTACCATCTGGAATTCGGGCGTGGAATGGTTTGCCTGATTTAACCAGGAAAACCAACACACTATAAACATTTAAAACTAATAAAAATTCAAGACTAGACCTTAACCGTGAATAAGCGTATGACGCAACAATCTACTGTATAGATAATATGTATGTAATAGCCAAAGACGCCTCCGCTGGCTTGGACACGTCAAGAGGATGCAAAGTGGTCGCATACCCAAGGATGTGCTTTACAGCGAGCTGGCGACAGGGAAAAGGTCGGTTGGTCGGCCATGTCTCAGATACGTGGACATATGCAAGAGAGACATGAAAGTAGCCAACATTGATATACAAAACTGGGAAAACCTGGCAGAGGATAGGTCGATGTGGCGGGCTATAGTGAAAGAAGGATCACTAAGAGCAGAGGAGCAAACTAGGGCAGAAGCAGTCGGGAAAAGAGCGAGGAGAAAGGCAAGGCAACACTGCCCCACTGCTTTCGTGTGTGTGTCATGCAGAAGAGACTGCCACTCAAGGATTGGTCTCATCAGCCACACCAAGAGCTGAAAATAATAAAGATAAATCTATCGTCTTTCGTAGACGGACAGATGCCATACAATAGATAATATAAGATAATATTCAAACTTTAGAAATAAAATCTTTGTGCTACATACCAGTACATAAATGATTTTGTAAAAAAAAACACAGCAGATACTAGTTCGTGTTGATAAATCTTAGTTGTATTCGATAGAACCTTCTATATCCCTTGTGTACCATGATCTCAAAAGAAGACTTGACACGAACTGAAAAAGTATCTCACGGGAACGGAACCACACTTTGATTGGATCGCACTAAGAAATTGGACTTTCCAAGCCATAATACACAACGGGATCCTTTGAGGGGTGGGTTGTCATCATGAATGGGATCCCTTTTAGAAACAGAATCATAACAGTGTACAGTATTTCATCGGGATATGGAATCGTTTTGGTGTAAAAGGATCATTTCGGGGAAGGTCAAGTTTATGCCCAAAAAAAATAAAAATAATTTGTTTTTAGGTAAACTGTTTACTTTCAACTTTCAACTTTCACTTTCAACTTTTAACTTTTAACTCATTGATAGAATTTTTTAAACCCGACCATTATTTATATTTTAGGAAATTCAAAATCCAATTAACACAAAAACAAAAGCTAAATTTAGTTCATATCTTAAATTTAAAAGAAAGATATATTTTTTAAGCAATATTACAATCAATACAAATTCTTGTAGATAATTATATCTATTATTTTCGATAAATTGTTGTTTCTAATAATTTTATTAAAATAAACAAAAATTAATTCAGCAAGGTGCAATTTCTATGTTATTATTAAGTATTGCTTGTTTGTTGGTAAGGGTCAGTACATATAATATAACACTTAGAGTTCCCGATATTAGTTGACACGTTAATGTCATTTATAACCATTCTCTTTGTTTATACCATCTGAGTCTGTCGATGCACTCACTAGCCACGGCTAAATTAGACCCCAGCATTGGCAATAGATATAGCCAATGTTGTAAAGATAACAGCAATAGCTGTACAGATACCAGCACTAGCTGTACGGATAGCAGCACTAGCTGTACGGATACCAGCACTAGCTGTACAGATACCAGCACTAGCTGTACAGATACCAGCAATAGCTGTACATATACCAGCACTACCTGTACAGATACCAGCAATAGCTGTACAGATACCAGCAATAACTGTACAGATACCAGCACTAGCTGTACAGATACCAGCACTAGCTGTACAGATACCAGCACTAGCTGTACAGATACCAGCAATAGCTGTACAGATATCAGCAATAGCTGTACAGATACCAGCACTAGCTGTACGGATACCAGCAATAGCTCTACAGATACCAGCACTAGCTGTACGGATACCAGCAATAACTCTACAGATACCAGCAATAGCAGTACGGATGCCAACACTAGTTGTACAGATACCAGCAATAGCTGTACAGATACCAGCAATAGCTGTACAGATACCAGCAATAGCTTTAAAGATAAAAGTTCCGGATGTCGATAAAATTCAATGAGTTCAATTTAAAGCAGGTTTCAAATCAACATCTTGTGGTTTTGTAACGTTATTTTACGAATCTTCGTGTGCCAACCCGCTTCTATAGACAAAATCCATCTATAATTGATAACGTTGACTTTATTGGCAGCTTCGATACCTTCCTTTGAGTGAATACATTTCCCCATTGTTAATGTGCATCAGAGAATCGATACAAATTAACCTGAATGGCTCCTGCTCTCAGTTATGAATCATGGCATGCTATGTGGTATCGAGTATCGAGTGGCGTGTACCCAGGAATGCCATCCACGACAACACATGGAAATTAAATTACCATATTAATTGGGAAATGAATTTGGGGCCGTCGAATGATGTGCATCTGTTGGCACGAATGGTGTGACGTCGTCAGCATACATGTAGTCGCTTGCATGGGTCAGCGATGAACTGGACCGTCCACGTTAGTAGTAATCTGGGTAGATTGTTGTGTCCTGTCACGTTTGCTGGCTGTCCTTTCAGCTGTGTTTTGTCATAAACTTCTCATTTGTCTGCCCAGCTATGGACTTTATGGTAAATAAGTTAGATGTCCGGTTAGCTGTAGGCTTTATGATGTATATGTTAGATGCCTGGTTAGCTATGGGCTTTGCTGAGTATATGTTAGATGCCTGGTTAGCTATGGGCTTTGCTGAATATATGTTAGATGCCTGGTTAGCTATGAGCTTTGCTGTATATATGTTAGATGCCTGGTTAGCTATGCATTTGATGGTACACATGTTAGATTTCTTTTTATGGCTATGTGTTTTACCATTTATGGCAAAGGAAGACATCCTACAGCCAAAGGATGTGACTGCACACACAGAAGTCAAGAGATATCACGTCACATTACACAGTCTGATGGTGTTACCTACACGATCATAGACATCCTACAGCCAAGGAATGTGACTGCACACACAGAAGTCAAGAGATGTCACGTCACATTACACAGTCTGGTGGTGTTACCTACACGATCATGCTTCTCGTCAATATCTGGCTATTGAAATACATCACAAATGTGATGGGATTGTGAATGTAAAGGGAACGAAAACAGTGCTTCTCAATCAGATTCACAGTTAACTGATTCTAGGGACAGCGCTTTTAAACAAATGTCAGCACTGTCACTACAAGTACTTGAGTAGGTTCTGGGACACAAAGTAGCCACCTAAAATTGAAATACAGAAAGGAGTTGGATTCATTTTGTTCTTAGTGGAATGCCATTAGATTTTCAGTAATTAATCCAGGAGACTAATTACCTGCTCCTTTAGCTACAGAAACTATTTTTTTAGGAATGATTAGGCTTATGATATACGCACTGCAAATGCTTCTATTTCTTGTTACGTTCTTTTTTTTAAAAAACATTTATCTAAAGGTTTTTTAATATTATTTTAATGGAATCTATAATTGGAGAGCTTGTAGTTATAACTATAGATGAGGAAGGGGCGGGAGCGTGTCACTGATGTCACTGAAATATGGCGCAGTCAGTAACCAGTTGTAAGTAGGGGGTGGGAGGGAGCGTCTCACTGATGTCACTGAAATATGGCGCAGTCAGTAACCAGTTGTAAGTAGGGGGTGGGAGGGAGCGTCTCACTGATGTCACTGAAATATGGCGCAGTCAGTAACCAGTTTTAAGTAGGGGGTGGGAGGGAGCGTCTCACTGATGTCACTGAAATATGGCGCAGTAAGTAACCAGTTGTAAGTAAGGGGTGGGGAATAAGGGTCAGAGGAATGAGAACTGTGTGAAAGGTAATGAAACTATTGAGGCGAGAAGAGACAATAACGCGATTAAGAAAAGGAAACTTGTGATTAAAATCGAATTTATTTTCAGTCAAACTATCACAAGACACAAGAAGTATTATTATTACAAGAAATGATACAAGAACCGCAAAGAAATATTACAAGACACGTATGAAAAACCAGAAGACGTACGTGAAACAATGCAACACATTCACAAAGATAAAATCACAAATAAAACAAGTCACACGGCATATAATACAGTGGTTCCCAACCTTTTTTTGGGCGACGACCCCTTTTTCTAAATCAATGTGATCCGCGACCCCCGTGAAATTTAAATAAGTTATTTTCCTTAAAGTTTTTTTTACAAAATAGAGGAAATTTACAGTATAGGGAATATTTTTCAGTCGACAGTTGGCGACCCCCAGAAAACCCCTCGCGACCCCCTCGCAGCTGAATAATACAACAAATAATACAAGACATAACAAATATTGTGCAAAGCATAGAACAAATAATGCTATGTGTACATTTGAGACAAAAGCTGGTATGAACATTGACAATGAAATGTCCGTGTTTAAGTGCACGATGAGGTATCACAAGACACTGAACCTTCAAACCCTGGAATAATGTCCGCGTTTAAGTGCACGATGAGGTATCACAAGACACTGAACCTTCAAACCCTGGAATAATGTCGATGAAATTTTATTTTTGCTCTTAATGATCAGGCTCTGATTTAGGAGTTCTTCTAACGGGATCATGCGATACGTGACGCTTGTTTAATTAGATTATGTCTTTTCTATGGCTTCTTTCATTCGCCAGCAGACTTCTTGTACGTGCGAGTTAATTTTCACCAGTAATAAATTTTAAGTTGAACCCGTCTCATTAAGTCAAAGTTCAATCAAATCATCAAATATGCTAGATATTTAGGCTCTGCAGCTATTAGAATTATTGAAAATATGGATACAGCAGAATCCTTAGTTTACATTTAATTTTATAGTCATTTTTTTGTATAGAGCGACTAGAATACGAGTTCATACGAATAAATGCTTAAACATTTAAATTTAGTTTAATTTTTTTTAATCTTAAAGTAGTGCATTGTGTAATTGGTAACTCATGTACAGGCTAACCCAAACTGTGGCATATAAGAAATTTAAAAGTAGGGTGTTTAGTGTAAATTAATTCCAAAATATGAAAAGAAAACACTGGTTAATAATTGGTCTTATTTTAATTATGATAAAACTTTTATATAGTAACTTTATATCCAAACGTCGCATAGTGTCATCGATGATAGCCCATTTCTACGAGCCAATGTTTTGATATTTGAAACCAATGGTTTCAGACGCCAATCCAGGGCAAGTCGCTTTATTAGGATGATTGTCAGAGAAGCGCCATCAAGTGTAAACGTGTGTTTCAATTACTTGTATTGGTTCTATAAGGATCTGATTTTACCTTTATTTCTTAACAAAACTGGTGTTTACTTTCTTAATGACCCCATGACCCCCCAGGCTGTGTTCTTGACTCTGTGCGACCATTTCCCAGTGGTCTGACTCTGTGCGACCATTGCCCAGTGGTCTGATTCTGTGCGACCATTGCCCAGTGGACTGACTCTGTGCGACGATTCCCCAGTGGACTGACTCTGTGCGACCATTGCCCAGTGGACTGACTCTGTGCGACCATTGCCCAGTGGACTGACTCTGTGCGACCATTGCCCAGTGGTCTGACTCTGTGCGACCATTGCCCAGAGGTCTGACTGTGCGACCATTGCCCAGTGGTCTGACTCTGTGCGACCATTGCCCAGTGGTCTGACTCTGTGCGACCATTGCCCAGTGGTCTGACTCTGTGCGACCATTTCCCAGTGGACTGACTCTGTGCGACCATTGCCCAGTGGATTTACTCTGTGCGACCATTTCCCAGTGGTCTGACTCTGTGCGACCATTGCCCAGTGCACTGAATCGTAATTGAGTTAATAAGATTTATCACTTGAGTAAAATCCTCGGATAACACAATGTAAACAATATATATTGTAATGTTATTTTTAAATCCCTTATATTAACTTCACGGCCGTCTCTGTCGTCATCTCTCCCTCTCTCTCTCTCTCTCTCTCTCTCTCTCTCTCTCTCTCTCTCTCTCTCTCTCTCCTCTCTCTCTCTCTCTCTCTCTCTCTCTCTCTCTCTCTCTCTCTCTCTCTCTCTCTGTCTCTCTGTCTTGGGCGGGCGGAAAAACAAAAGTAAAAAATGAGCCACTTCACGTGATCCAATGGAGCTGAAATTTGGCTGAAATTTGGCACACGGACCCGTCTCACCTAACAATGCATCGTTTCAGATCGATCGAACGTACCGTAATTATATTAATGCATTTTTAGTTTATCCTTATATAACGTATGTAATTCAAATTCACTGTTTGTTATTGTTTTTTTCCCATGTGAGAGTTTGAGTTGACGCGTTGACGCGACCCATCGAAGTACCGGCGTGCTTTTGTTTACATTTTACGTGTCACGCTGAGCCCCGTCAAGCGATCGGTGACCAGACTTTTCCCCTCTCAGGGTTATGAAGCAAAGTTAAGTTAAGACAGATTCAGTCTGTAAATGTTTGTCGCGTTTGAAAAAAATCAATACTGTTAGTTATGTCTCATATATAAGGGATTTATAGTCAAAACTTTGTTTTTACGGGTTTGTTTTATTAAATCCCTTATATTAACTTCACCGCCGTCTCTGTCTCTCTGTCGTGATCTCTGTCTCTCTGACTCTCTGTCTCTCTGTCTTGGGCGGGCGGAAAAACAAAAGTCAAAAATGACCCACTTCCCAAGAAGCCACCAAGCTGAAATTTGGCACATGGATCCGTGTCACATAACAATGCATCTTATCAAAATGTCAGATCGATCGAACGTACCGTAATTAAATTAATGCATTTTTAGTTTATCACTATACAAGGTATGTAATTCAATTTCACAGTTTGTTATTTTTTTTTCTCGTGACAGCTCAGTTCAGGCGTTGATGCGATGTACCGGCGTGCTTTTGTTTACATTTTCGTGTCACGCTGAGCTCGGTCCAGCGATCGGTCACCAGACCTTTGGTGGATATTGTAAGGTTATGGCGCTGTGCGTTGCGTATTAAAACATATTTTGACATCAAATTCTGAATGAGAAGCACTTAGGGCTCTAAAAATAAAATTTGAAATTTCTGAGAATGACAGACGCATTATTATTATTATTAAAAAAAAATTAAATAAAAAAAAAGAAAGAACAAATAAAAAATAAAAAGATGTTACACCAGCATGGAATTTTTTTTTCATATTTGTTCCGTTGCTTATGTGGTGTGTTCTAGTATGGTTTTTGATTTTTTAATTTTTTTTTGTAGTATAGTGTTTGATTCAGAGGGAGTGTTTAGATGAGTTTTTTTAATGCTGGTAATTTAATTATTAAAATTTGAATACTTAAAATTAATTTTAAAAATTAAAATATTAAAATAAAATAAAATAAAAAACGGCCGAATGACATTTTTGAACTTTTTTAGTTATCCCCTCTATCTGATAGAGGGTATAAAATAGAATATTCTGAACAAGATTTTATAAAAAAATATCCTACCTGACCCTATGAAAAATTATAATGTATTTGGTTAATTAATGATAAATATGTATAGTTTTCAACTTTAAAACTTGAATATCTCAAAACTATAAAAATGTGGTATAGTCGTTACTTTCCTTGAGGTCTTCAATTGGAAACTTTACAAATGTTTTTTTTAAAAATCAGCAAACATACTAGCAATCAGCTAGAGAGTAGAAAATGTAGTGGATTATTTATGTTCTCTCTTTATTTCAAAATTATTGTTGACTTTTGGATTATTTGGCATGCCTACTTTTAGTGGATTATCACGTGAATATCTCTCAAATCAACATGTCTATTAAATTGTATCAATAAGATAACTTCCGAATAAATCTTTTAAAAAAACAACAAATGCTGATATCGCCCTGTTTTGTCATTAGATAATACAAGCTTTGGTAAACAAGATTTATATGTCCTGCCAGTGTAACAGAATATCTACGTCTGCTGTGCGCACATAAAATATATGTCCTCATATTTGGAAGACAAAATTTACTTCCTCCTAGAGGTCAGAACAGAATCAGACTTTTACCTTGTCTCATACAGACAAGTGGATTCATGAAATGACATTCTCGATGATAATTCAAAACGTTTTCACTTGGACGAACGAAACCAATCACAGTGAATGCGACGGAGTCGAGACGAAAAAACTAACAAGAGAATTACAGCCCTTGCTCACCGTGTATCGTGCTCTAAAAGTGGGTGTTATCGCCATCTTGTCGAATATCCGGAAATCAGCTTACGCCAATGTTGCTTTTACATCCGGGCTCTGACAAGGATAGGCTCATTGAAATTCACTGGAAACAGGGGAGGTAACTTTCCAAAAAAAAATTGTTGAGGATTTCATCTGCCGTTCTTCAGTGTACGCAAGTCTCATTGCGCAAGATTTCAAGATGTATCTCAGTTAGGGATATAACACGATATGAAGGAAAAAACTAGAATATCAATATATTTACATGTTTATGTGTTATTTTGTTCCATATAGCTAGTAAGTGACAAAAAAAAATTGTGAATAATATTTTTTTTTCATAAACAAGGACACGAGGGACAGCAAAAGAGGACAAAAACGGTACAAGAAAGGTCAAAATTTTAATTGTTATTAAAAACAAAGTAATTAACAGAATGGTTTGAAATTTTTTTAGCTAGATATTTGTGAGTATTGGAATTAAACTAATCTTGATTAGATTTTTAAATACAATTTTTTCAGTGAACATAGTTTTTAAAAAATGAAGGGGGTTGGATTACAAAAATATTATCAAAATGAAAAATAATAACGATAATCAAAAATACATACTCATTATATGTTACCATATGAATACAGGACATACCCTGAAAATATGAAACAAGTTGAAAAAGTAGATTTTGAGATAAATTAAATTGCGTGGAACACAAATTACAAAAACGCAATTTTGAGAAAAACGACGATAAAAGTTAGTATAACGAAATAAACAAACTTGCGTCAAAGATAAAAAAGTGAAACTTGTTGAGAATAAAGCTCAGTTCTTAAACGTACGAGAAACGTTAAGAAATACAATATATCATTGCAAAAAATTGTCATTGAAGCAAGGTGGGCAGACGGTATCTCCAAATTGTTTATTTGGAACATCTACTAAGCACCAAGTATGAGTGGGTTTTGATATTATGACAGTAGATGGCTTTGGAATAGTGCCAGGTGATGGCTGTGATAAGGTGACAGGCATTTTTTTCACGTTATTTCATTATTTGTAAATTCATACAAGGTTTACTATAAAATAGGGCTGTTAACAATTAATTTAAATTTAATCGTTAACTTTTGAAAAATTAACGATTAATTAATCGTTACTTTCGATTTAAGCCAAAAATTAAAATTTATAGTTTCATAAGTAACATTTATTAAACGTACTTGTCGAAAATCGAAATAACACTGGAATGTCTTCTTTATATTACATCTTTTAACCAACAACGCAAACAGTGTATTGACATTATTTGGTTCAAGTGATTAGAGGGTCTTTTTGACTATATAACATTGCAAGGTAGGCAAACGATTTCTCTAAATGGACTCTATAACCTTTATCAACATTTTGAACACTCACGTCAGTCAATAGTTTAAAACCAAAATGTTCGTGTAATCGTCCGGAAATTAGTTTATATTTATCGTCCGAAATATCTTACTTTTTGACTTCCAGTACATTTATAAGTGGTGGGTCGATTAATCGTTAAAAATAAATTTAATCGTTATATTGTTTAACGATTAATCGAAAAATTAATCGTTAATTTCCGCAGCTCTAGTTAATATATTTTAAAGCTAGTAAAGAGTTGGTGTTTTTTTAAATCAATGTTTAATTTCAAACTAAAATGTTTCACAATATAAAAGCATGTCGCGTCCTGGTAAACAATACAATAATCCTAGCATCGATCTTTGTAGCATGTTTGAAAATAGAACCACCAGATGACGTCATCGGGCAGAGTTTTACCTGAGACGCTTACTATTGGCAGGCTAACACTAATAGAGTCTGGAAGTTCGCTAATAGTGCTAGAACGATATAGCAAGCTGTTTATTTGAGGGATCCACATATTATTTATGCGGGGTGTTGAATTCAAGGGACAAACTGGACAGCTCCGTCAATATTTCAGTTTCAGGAAATCACTTCTTTCATTTTTACCTTTACAAAAAATATATTTCCATACATTTCGAAGAGCCTTTGGACATTAACCTCACCAGTAGAAGTCAAACAGTTCTTCATACTATCAACTAAAAATCGGTGTGAATCTGGGAGTGAAATAGACAGTTCTACATACTATCAACAAAGAATGGTGTGAATCTGGGAGTGAAATAGACAGTTCTACATACTATCCACAAAGAATGGTGTGAATCTGGGAGTGAAATAGACAGTTCTACATACTAACCACAAAGAATGGTGTGAATCTGGGAGTGAAATAGACAGTTCTACATACTATCCACAAATAATGGTGTGAATCTGGGAGTGAAATAGACAGTTCTACATACTATCCACAAAGAATGGTGTGAATCTGGGAGTGAAATAGACAGTTCTACATACTATCCACAAAGAATGGTGTGAATCTGGGAGTGAAATAGACAGTTCTACATACTATCAACAAAGAATGGTGTGAATCTGGGAGTGAAATAGACAGTTCTACATACTATCCACAAAGAATGGTGTGAATCTGGGAGTGAAATAGACAGTTCTACATACTATCCACAAAAAATGGTGTGAATCTGGGAATGAAATAGACAGTTCTACATACTATCCACAAAGAATGGTGTGAATCTGGGAGGGAAATAGACAGTTCTACATACTATCCACAAAGAATGGTGTGAATCTGGGAGTGAAATAGACAGTTCTACATACTATCCACAAAGAATAGTGTGAATCTGGGAGTGAAATAGTTTGGTGTAGTGCCAAAAATAGAATGCGGAAGCTGTAGGTGAACGAAGGAGTTGTCATGTGTCTCATGTCATTAGTCAAATTAAACTTTCGCTGTCATGTCAGATGAAGCCACTATTTGAAATTGCATAGCGGTCTTTAGGGCCAGAGGCTGGTGGAGTGTTTTGACACCCAGACGCAATGTATGGACATCTTTTACGACATTGCCATCCCACTGTACCGTTCTCTCTATATACTAGAGAGAATTCGTTTACAATTTGTAATTTTTCATTACCGAGACTAGCTATCATTGAATTATCCCAGACTATCATTGCCTAATTATTGACCTAACTTTTAACTATCATTGATTAGGAAAAAAGGACCTAATTACGACCTGATGCCATATTTTCAATACATCCAAATATATTTCTCTCTCGCGCATGCCGAGCAGGAGATGAAGGCACCGAATGGTTGCTATCAGTTTTATTAAAGACTTTAGGCAACAACCGTAGAGAAGAAAATGTCGGGTAAAGAAAGGAAGATAATGAACAGAAATCGATGCTTTGTCTCTGTGATCGAAAGAAACTTTTGGCAGCCGACATGAAAGAAAGTTGCTCCGTTTAAATCCAACTTGCCATCGAATCGGGTCCATAACCTTTAACAAGTATCGATAATTTCGACATTTGCAACCCTAAGCAAGCCCAATAGATATACCGTGGTTGCGGTTGAGGTGAGGGGAGGGGATGGTGGAACGGGTGCTAGTCGGGTCTGTGCTTGTGTTGGTGGGAGCAGCAAGTACAACAGGGGAGTTAATGGTGAGTGAATGTGTGGCGTGTGTGAGTGAGATGGGTGAGAGGGGGGATGTGTTGTGGATGTTGTGGGCCATGCAATGACAGTTGGCACACAACGTGCGAATGTGATACTAATAACATTGGTGTGAACGTGTGCTGCTGGTGCTGGAGGCGTGTTGGATCATCAAGGCGAAATTTGCACCGGTGTGTAGCTAGTGTGTGAGACAAAAGTGGTTTCTTTTCAAGATCTTAGTCTAAGAAAGTTTTGCACGGCGCGGAACATTGCTGTGTATCCGTCCACTGTTTGTTGTAAGTTACTCACGTTTACCTGTGAAAGTTTCTTGATTTTTTCATCAGAAGAGTTGATACGTTTTGTGTGTGTCTTTATTGAGAAAGGGAAGTAATTGACTTATTAATTCATAATTACCACTATCAGATTTTGTTACTCATTTATTTTTAGCATTCATAGTGATGGTCTTATCACTTCTTTATACAGCAGTGTCAGTATTATAACAGTTAGCTCATCAGGAACAGCTTGTTAAATTTTAACACAGCATTTATAATTATATTCTCTATGACTATCTACTTGTAAAATTAAACGAAATTTAGGATTGATTCTGAGATTGAACAACATAAGATGTACACCCAGCAACTGAAATTTTTGAATAAAAAGAATCATCAAACAAGGAACAAAAGAGAATACAAACTAAACCCAGAACGTATCTTATCATACCTTATCTGCTACACGCCTTTTGTTGGAGATAAAATTGTATAAGAATAATCGACATACTTTTAAAAACCAGTACAATGAGTTTTTAGTAGTGACCTAACAACAAACAAACACACACATACGAATGCTGATCCCCCCCACTCCCACCCACCCCCACAAACACACCTCTCAAAATAATACATCATTAAAACAACTGAAAAAGGTGCCCAGGGGTAGCGTTAAAATGATCTTGTTTTGCAATGTTAACTAATACTTCTAAGGGGAAAAGAAACATAAGACACTTGTGATTTTGGCGAAATTCCCCCCCCCCACCCCACAGCATAGCAAGTGATAGATGATGAGTTCAAAATACTATCATGGACCAAACTGTTATTTAAAAAATAATAATAATAATAATCCTATATAATAAAAGGCAAGTTTCTGTCCTTTCTGTCTGTTCTGTCCAGTCATCTATAGCGATTGGTCCCTCAAACACATATGACTCCTACAGCCAATCATATTGAGCACGTTTACACGGACGTTCAAAACGAGTTATTTTTGACGCAGTATTTCTTCCGAGACTTTATTTTGAGTAATGCGCGTTGGGATTTATAGCTTAAAGCTCTCTTTTTACGAGTTATTTATTTTAACTATTAATGAATAGTATTTTTGATGTAATGCACATGTAATGCCGGTCGAGACGGCTGTTGGAGGGGGGGGGGAGTTATAACATGCCACCGAACGGTGGCGGAACGTCCTTGGACGGGCTTTGTTGCTCATAATAATAATACAATTTTAAACTTTAACTTCATAGCAATATGAAATTTTTAAATAGTGTTTAGAGGGACAAAATGAATAAATTCCTAAATTTCTGGAATTGGGTTAGCCCTCATGACGCATGACTTCATCTTTTTCACTTAATATAATTGTTTTAACGCAATTTCCCTTGGAAAAATTGCGTTTTTAGATTCGAAATGTCTGTAACGCTTGCACATGCAACTCCTCCTGAACCATACCAGATAGAGGGTTCGGGTCTTTTGCAAATAAGCTAAGGAGATCCCAAGAATGTGCAACGGCCCAAAAAAATACCGAAAAGGTTTATTGGATTTCCAGACAAATCCAAAAACCCGAAAAAATATCATCAGTATTTGGTCAATTTCTCGCCAACCATAACATCTATCGGGTTGAAACAAACGTTAAACAATAGCAAATGATATTTAGAACAATGTTGGAGGAGGAATACACTAATAATTCGACGTGTCGCGACTTTATAATTTTAGAAGCAATTTTTTAAAGCAATTGTTTTGTTTAGTTTCAAAATTATTGATTTGAAATTACTTTTAATGTAATCTATAATGATAGTTAATGGGGTTTTCCCACTTTGTGAATGCTTATGTTAGATTGTTGCGTGGTGCGCATTATATTGACACATTATTGGTGTGATGTAGCGTGAGGGGATATGACGTCATGTTTTGTTTACTTTCAGAATTACTGATTTTAAATGACTTTTAATGTAATCTAGAATGATTTCCCTTGAATAAAAAAAATCGGAAATTCTTTGTTGGAAATTGCGTTTAAATACTCATTCGAGTTTTTATTACTTGTTTTAATGATGCCTTCTATATGCAGATTCAATTAATTATTTTCTTTTAAATTGATCATGATAATTTTGCTGTATGGACATTTTTCTTTCAATTCAGATCAATGCCACCTACTGACTGACTTCGTAATGAAGCGCAGGACGGCACTTCAAGTTGTAAGATCAGCCACACATAACCTCTACATCATGACTGATTGACGGATTAACCAATCTATACATATAGGTTATTGGTTGAGGATTAACCGATCACTACCTATTGAAAGGGATAATATCTTCATTCAAAGTTGACAAAGGATTAATTTGAAGTTTATTCTAAATTAGCCAGACAGGATTTTTTCGATGTTATTCATTGGATCCATAAAATTTCATAAATATTTAAAATATGCTGTCCTTTACTTAATTGTCACCATTTTTTAAATAACATGTTTTGATATCGTGAGCAGAGGCCTACTATCAAATCGCAGTCAGTATTGCATCTTGTTGTCTCGAGTCCTGCTATAAAATCGCAGTCAGTATTGCATCTAGTTGTCTGGAGTCCTGTTATCAAATCCCAGTAAGCATTGCATCCTATCTAGTGTGCTACTATCAAATCACAGTCAGTATTTCATCTTGGCTAGAGTCCTACTATCAAATCACAGTCAGTATTTCATCTTGGCTAGAGTCCTACTATCAAATCACAGTCAGTATTTCGGAAATTTTCAAGGGGCAATGCCGTAGACAGCTGGTGGTCACCTCATAGACATCGTGTGGTCACCCCCACACGCCCACATGCGCACGTTATTCTGGATGACCTGAATGGTACACTACAGCTACGATCCAATATTCAATGTACTGCTGACGCCATTAAACAATTGACTGTGTTTAAGTGCCACCGTTGCCTGACACACAGACTTCGGACATATCTGAGTTGAAGTCTTCGTTTTATTTGATCTCGTCTCACAGTGATGGTCATCAGACAGACGGACAGCTCGGCAATCGCAAACCGCTAACGGTGAGTAATTTTATGTTTACCTGTTTTTTGACAGAGCGTACTTTTATGTCTACCTGTTGGTGACAATAAGTGATTTTATGGTTACCTCGCTTAAAGTAAAGTACTTTTGTTTTTTTCCTATTATTAATTTTATGTATATTTCTAGAGAGGACCAAAGAATTTTTTACAAAAGTAAGGTGTTTTAAAAAACCAAACTTTCTTCAAAGTTAGGAGGCACTGCTTCAAACACCTTATTAATTGCTTCATGAGACATTGTGTCTTTAGGTCGAGTAAGTTCAAACTGTTATGGCCACACAGCCACGGGACAGACAGAGCGGGCAGAAATGTTTCTCCAACTGAGGACGCCGTCTTTGCAATTCGCCCCTCACCCTGAGGATCTTCTTGTCTTTGGCGTTAGTCACAGGTCACCTTTTCCTTCTTATCACCTCACACCAGGAGTCTTGCTAAGGTCGAGCCGTTCCTTCTCGTTATCCACGAGGGTTCTGATGTTCTTCGGTCTTTGCTATTGTTAGTCTCGTGAGGCGGCCAGTTTCACACTCTGTACTCGTGTACTGAGTCCTGAGCCGTGAGGCGGCCAGTTCCACACTCTGTACTCGTGTACTGAGTCCTGAGCCGTGAGGCGGCCAGTTCCACACTCTGTACTCGTGTACTGAGTCCTGAGCCGTGACGCGGCCAGTTTCACACTCTGTACTCGTGTACTGAGTCCTGAGCCGTGACGCGGCCAGTTTCACACTCTGTACTCGTGTACTGAGTCCTGAGCCGTGACGCGGCCAGTTTCACACTCTGTACTCGTGTACTGAGTCCTGAGCCGTGACGCGGCCAGTTTCACACTCTGTACTTGTGTACTGTGTCCTGAGCCGTGAGGCGGCCAGTTTCACACTCTGCACTCGTGTACTGAGTCCTGAGCCGAATAGGGGCCGAAACATTTTCAGAACTTCAAGCTACAGACGAGGTATTCTTTGTCATAAATGTAGTTCAACTCTTAGTCATATACCGACTTCTCTTGTGACAGTTAAGTCAATTTGTCAGGCCCCTGGCACCTACTTAGCACATTCCCGGTTCTTCCTGTCGCATACCTGATTCTGTTTGTCTTATAGTTGGCGCTCTTTGTCACATTGGTGTTAAAGAGACAATTAGTAGTCTTCATACTTCCTACTTAAAAAGAATGCAAGACTGCTCTAAAAACACGCCTTCAAATTTTACTCTTTTCAAATTAATACTCCAACATTTCTCTGAATGATAAACGTAGGTTATGTACACCGTGACACCATTTTATGTTATTGTTGTTATTGTTTTTAAATATTGTAATTAGGGTATGAATGTTTTAAATTGAATGCGTCTATTAATAGATGTCTTATTACTTTTATCTGAAACGATGTGAGGTCAGCTGCTTGCTTGGGTACTGTGATATATAAATTCTCAAATTATTATTATTGTTGTTATTGTTATTAATATTATTACTACTACTATTATTATTTCTCTCCTGATCGTTTATGTTACTTCTTGTAATTTATTGAGCATAGAGTTCGTTGATGGATAAGATAAGATGATGAACAATTATTCAGAACCAAACATCTAATAGTGAAAAGAATATTTAACCATTGAGTACACAATAATCTTGGAATACTACATCATTAGTCAAACTCGATCAAAGTGGCGTACTATGTGTTGATAACTCAACTAGTGGAATAATTATACTTATCATTTTTTGTGTATGATAAGGAGGGGGGCAGTTATAAAAAAACAAACATTTACCCTTATTCCCCACCCGGTCAAACATTTCAATGGCATCACCTCGGCGAGCAGACGACCTAGTTCAACAGACACTCTCATGTCCGTATCGTCGTCTGCTGACTTTGTGTTTTAATTGGAAACTTTTGTTTAGAACATTTGGAGGAAGAGTTGTTAACTATTAGGGCTGTACCGGATTCAACTTTTTTTAATCCGGCCGGAGCCGGAGCCAGATTTGTAAAAAAAAATGGCCATTTCCGGATTTGCTGGAGCCGAAATCCGGTACACTCCTATTGACTATTGACATCATCTATTGCATTTTATCATTTTCCTATATGACAGTGTTTTTGACGACCTCACTACTACCAATGTATCTTGCCTCTGCTGACAAGTTAAAACGTCTGCCTTTTGTTATCACCCCCCCCCAAACCACCACAACCACCACCAAAAGCTCGACATGTATTTTTTAATTAAAGGCACTGTGTGAAAGAAAGTCTGCCTCGCAGGAAGCGTCATGCATAACAACTGAACAGTATACAAGGCGGCGATTGTTACTGGGGCTTTTAAAGGAATATTGATGGAAGAATAAATGATTGTATGGGAAATGCCAGCCTTTTTCAGATCCAGAGTTAAGAATACTAAAGTAACCCTTGAAAATCCATATTGAAGGCTGAAGTAACCCTATAAAATCCACATGACAATGTTCCCTCTAAGGTTCATTGGTTAGTGTACAAAGTATTAAAAAAAACTCGTGTGCAAAGTAGAACATCATGCATTTTTGTGCAATGTTTTACCAAAACTGCTGCGTGGCGTCGGTCAAATATATGCGCAGCGGCGCAGCTTAAAGCGCACATTAATTGATGTTATTTATTATGGAATCTGTTATGTTGATGGCTGTGTTAGACTAGTCCATCTAGATGTTGATGGCTGTGTTAGACTAGTCCATCTAGATGTTGATGGCTGTGTTAGACTAGTCCATCTAGATGTTGATGGCTGTGTTAGACTAGTCCATCTAGATGTTGATGGCTGTGTTAGACTAGTCCATCTAGATGTTGATGGCTGTGTTAGACTAGTCCATCTAGATGTTGATGGCTGTGTTAGACTAGTCCATCTAGATGTTGATGGCTGTGTTGGACTAGTCCATCTAGATGTTGATGGCTGTGTTAGACTAGTCCATCTAGATGTTGATGGCTGTGTTAGACTAGTCCATCTAGATGTTGATGGCTGTGTTAGACTAGTCCATCTAGATGTTGATGGCTGTGTTAGACTAGTCCATCTAGATGTTGACGTGCTTGCAGATACTAAATCATTGTATGCAATCACCCTTTCAATTGCCATTGAAAACTGAAAATAAAAGTACATTTTAATGTGCATTACAGCTCATTATATGTAGAGCTGTTATTTGTATATAAATGTAATTACTACTAATACTATGCATTTCATCACATGGAAATTTAAGCAGCGTTCAACACTAAATACTTCTACCGCATTTAAGTAGTTTGTAGGTAACATCTTTGGCTAAAACGCTGTTTGTAGATCTAACTCCTAAACACACCAATGATGAAACATATTAAAAATACCTTAAACAATCCATCCACTTGTATCAGTAAGTCATTGAAAGGCCCATTCAATAGGACAATGACCTATTTAACTTCAAGGACATTAGCTACCACCCTTCATCAAAAACCAAATGTTGCCGTCTCAAATTATCACAAAGAAAAGTTTCGGAAAAATAAGTTGTTTTTTTTTAAATAGGACATTCGTGAACATAGCGTAAAAATAAAATATTTAAAAAATCTTTTTTTTAAAGGACACGCTTTTATTTACATATAGATCGTGCACTAAAAAATAAAAAAAATAATTTCAATCCGTGAACCTATCGACTGCACATAAAAGCGTGGGGCGCCCATCACAACTCATTTCTTATTGCAACTACACTTTTGCATATAGATACATTTTTCTAATTAATATGATAGTAGCATGTATATGATCAAAGTTGTGAAGCTTTAAATGTTTATTAATATTCATTTAAATTTGTATTTATGTTTCTCAGCCTTGTACATGATAGCGAGTTGTGATGAGGGCCCCACAACATACAACATACAACATACAAACAGTGTGAGTTAAATAAAAGCGTGTAATAATAAAACGCAACTATCAAATATAAATACAACATATGCCAAGGTTTCGATTGATTAAATCAATAAAAAGTTGTATTAATGGATGCATGCATTATGTAAGCATTTCGGCAAATACCTGACTCTGTACACAACAATAAAACTATTTTTTTTTAAATGGGTGTCGATCTCAAAAATAGACCATCGGTGAAGAATGTACGAATAGACAGACTATTGGTCTATTTAGCGTAAGAATATGACTTTGGTGTGCAAACGTAATAATAAAACCTTTGTGTGAAGCTTAAAAATAGAAGATTGGTGTAGAAACGTAAAGAATTGAAATTTCGTGTATAGTCAAACTTTTTTTTTAAACCGGTGATGTGATAGGTCTGGAATGTTCCAACTCCCCCCCCCCACCACCACCCCACTTACAAACCGACTTGCTCTACTTTAGAGGTCTCGCTGCAAGCCAAGAAAAATTGTGCTTTAATCAGATCAGCTACCCGTGTTCGCTTGTTCATAAGTGTATTCCACGGTCTCCCCTTCAAGTTGTCGGAACTCGAGCATCTTACAGCTATGTCTATGTTTAGTTCCACACTCGCTCAACAAAGATCCCTTATCTCACCATTGTGTACCTCAGATGTTGAGTCATTTATGAAATAACCCGGAACAATGCATCTAACATGTGTTTTAAAAATGGACCACGAAATCTCTGGGGGAAAAAATTCATTTCTGTATCGTAAGTTTCTCAAAAAACATCATACCTGCTGTCAAGGCTTCAAACTTTTTATTTAGCTCTCGTTGATGTTTTACCCGATTAAAAATTAAGGAGATTTTGGTGGGGAGGGGGTTGCTGGTAGCTGTATTGTATTTCTTCAGGTGCGGAGAAGAAAGTTTTGAACATAGTTTATATTTCTATCTAATGCTAACTTTATGCTCGCATGTAATGTTGTAGAAAATGGTATGGCTAGAAAACAAAAAGACAAACAGCTTGTATGATAACGTGGTTCTTGTACAAACCTGTAGTGTGGTGGCATGTTGCTTTGACAAACTGTTATGACGGTGTGGTGCTTACAAAGTGGACGAATGGAGGCGTGGTGTATAAATAAAAAATGTTTATGGTTGTCTATTCAAAATAAAATATGTATCGTGGGATGGTGCTTGAAAGCTATGCGAGGTTAAGAACAATCATCAAACAAAATTGATCCCGGTTAATGAAGATTATTAATTCTTGTTGCATTCGTTGATTTGATCAAAAATAATCGCCGCGTATCTCAAAACATTGGCTCTGTTAGTGCAGCCCATAGATAGCAATTGTTGTATGGTGCTCGTCAACACTTGGCTCTGTTAGTGCAACCCATAGATAGCAATTGTTGTATGGTGCTCGTCAACACTTGGCTCTGTTAGTGCAGCCCATAGATAGCAATTGTTGTATGGTGCTCGTCAACACTTGTCTCTGTTAGTGCAGCCCATAGATAGCAATTGTATGGTGCTCGTCAACACTTGGCTCTGTTAGTGCAGCCCATAGATAGCAATTGTTGTATGGTGCTCGTCAACACTTGTCTCTGTTAGTGCAGCCCATAGATAGCAATTGTTGTATGGTGCTCGTCAACACTTGTCTCTGTTAGTGCAGCCCATAGATAGCAATTGTTGTATGGTGCTCGTCAACACTTGTCTCTGTTAGTGCAGCCCATAGATAGCAATTGTTGTATGGTGCTCGTCAACACTTGGCTCTGTTAGTGCAGCCCATAGATAGCAATTGTTGTATGGTGCTCGTCAACACTTGTCTCTGTTAGTGCAGCCCATAGATAGCAATTGTTGTATGGTGCTCGTCAACACTTGGCTCTGTTAGTGCAGCCCATAGATAGCAATTGTTGTATGGTGCTCGTCAACACTTGACTCTGTTAGTGCAGTCCATAGATAGCAATTGTTGTATGGTGCTCGTCAACACTTGTCTCTGTTAGTGCAGCCCATAGATAGCAATTGTTGTATGGTGCTCGTCAACACTTGTCTCTGTTAGTGCAGCCCATAGATAGCAATTGTTGTATGGTGCTCGTCAACACTTGACTCTGTTAGTGCAGCCCATAGATAGCAATTGTTGTATGGTGCTCGTCAACACTTGTCTCTGTTAGTGCAGCCCATAGATAGCAATTGTTGTATGGTGCTCGTCAACACTTGACTCTGTTAGTGCAGCCCATAGATAGCAATTGTTGTATGGTGCTCGTCAACACTTGTCTCTGTTAGTGCAGCCCATAGATAGCAATTGTTGTATGATGCTCGTCAACACTTGTCTAAACAATATCATGAACCAGATTACTCCAATGTTTCATGTTAGCCAACCTACGACCAACCCAATGTTTCATGTTAGCCAACCTACGACCAACCCAATGTTTCATGTTAGCCAACCTACGACCAACCAAATGTTTCATGTTAGCCAACCTACGACCAACCCAATGTTTCATGTTAGCCAACCTACGACCAACCCAATGTTTCATGTTAGCCAACCTACGACCAACCAAATGTTTCATTTTAGTCAACCTACGACCAACCCAATGTTTCATGTTAGCCAACCTACGACCAACCAAATGTTTCATGTTAGCCAACCTACGACCAACCCAATGTTTCATGTTAGCCAACCTACGACCAACCAAATGTTTCATGTTAGCCAACCTACGACCAACCAAATGTTTCATGTTAGCCAACCTACGACCAACCCAATGTTTCATGTTAGCCAACCTACGACCAACCAAATGTTTCATGTTAGCCAACCTACGACCAACCAAATGTTTCATGTTAGCCAACCTACGACCAACCAAATGTTTCATGTTAGCCAACCTACGACCAACCAAATGTTTCATGTTAGCCAACCTACGACAAACCCAATGTTTCATGTTAGCCAACCTACCACCAACCAAATGTTTCATGTTAGCCAACCTACGACCAACCAAATGTTTCATGTTAGCCAACCTACGACCAACCAAATGTTTCATGTTAACGAACCTACCACCAATCCAAGGTGTGAACAACCCCAATGTTTCATGTTAGCCAACCTACCACCAACCCAAGGTGTGAACAACCCCGATGTTTCATGTTCTCTCAACCTATTGATACCTTCATTTATTTCCACCTGAGACTTTGACACTATTTTCCCAGACCGCCGCAGATTGCTTACTTTGGAGGAGTTCATACGAAGGCGGTTCTAGGGGGCAAAAAGATTCTTGATAAATTAAACCAACAGGACAGCTGCTGCTTCAATGTGAACTCAGATACCCCTGAAACTTACAGTGGTACTGCACTGACACACAGTGGCACTGTACTGACACCCCTGTCACACGGTGGCACTGGACTGACACACGGTGGCACTGCACTGACATACAGTGGCACTGTACTGACACCCCTGACACACGGTGGCACTGCACTGACACCCCTGACACACGGTGGCACTGCACTGACACCTCTGACACATTACACTGCACTAATACCGCAGACACACACAAGGACACTGCACGTATACCCTGACACGCAGAGTGACACTACACTAATACCCCTGTCACGCAGAGTGACACTACACTAATACCCCTGACACTCAGAGTGACACTACACTAATACCCCTGTCACGCAGAGTGACACTACACTAATACCCCTGTCACGCAAAGTGACACAGCACTAAGTAATTGAGGCGCAGTTGTTTGTTCATATAGTTATTGACTGTAATGGCTTTAACTGCCCTTTTGTTCATCACCTCCTTCTGTTAGATAAAAATCTCCGATCTATGAAATACTTTAATACGTAGGTCTGGAGATTGGGGGAGACAGATGTGTGTGTTAACTACTTTCACGTTTTCATTTTTTGGGGAGTGAATATGAGCGAAGTTGATTGAATTCTAAACGTTAAAAGTGATTTCCTATAACAGTCAACGGACGAGAGAATTATCGTTAAAACTGATGTTCTATATCAGGCAACGAGGCAAGAGCACTGTTAAGTCCACGATGAAAATCTAGTTAGGCCATATATTTAGGGCAAGGGCCTCCTGGTAATAAACCGATAGTTTGATTACGTAGTTTCAAAGAACAAGCCATTTAGGTCTAGCGTCGAGGGAAAGGGGTCGCAACTCGTTTTTGATTCGCCGGCGTGTTGTGTGAGCCCATCTCGTCGCTCTTGTATCAAACTATAAAATACACTAGGTTAGAGGCTAAATAAAATTACGAGACATTTACTATAAAATAACCCCTTAAAATTCCCGATATACGCTAAATAAGCTCTGACGCTTCTACGACTAGATCGCAATATACTTGGTTGTTTTAGGGAATTTCTATATGAATTTCAAATAGGAATATTAAAGATTTGGTGGTTAAGGGGTTAGGAAAATAAATATTTAATACAGTTCAAACGTGCGATAAATATTTTAGAGATGTACCTGAAAGTGAAAAGAACATGAGATCGCTTAAATACAAAGTGCATTCATTTCATGTCAATTTTTTTTTCTTAAGTTTCAAGCTGTACGAAAACATTCTTTGCTTGCCCGCAATTATTTCCTAGATATTGTAGAAAGTTAGATATTTTTCCGGTACATTTTTTAAATGTGGCACTTCTGTATACAAGTAAAGGATGTCCGTAAAAACAATATATGTAAGACATCTATTAGGAGTAATTCCTTTTAAAAAGAATGCTTTGGCATGAGATTCCACATTTAACATAGTAAGTGATTCAAGGGTTAACATGGTATGTGATTCAAGGGTTAACATGGCATATGATTCAAGGTTTAACATGTCATGTGATTCAAGGGTTAACATGTCATGTGATTCAAGGGTTAACATGGTATGTGATTCAGGGTTTGACAGTATGATGTTCATGTATTTACATAGCATGAGATTCCAGGGTTAAAATTGTATGAGATTCCTGTTTGACATATGTGGTTCATTGTGGTGATATCTTGTAATACTTTTACATTAAAGACGCTCCTTCAATACACTATATTTTTGCGCCCTATGTTATCCCTTCATTTTAACATGGTTTTAATTTAGCCTTGCATTTTCCGTAGGGTTTTGAATTTTGATGGCTATTTTTTTTCCTCGTTTGTTCAGGCAATTCATCCACGCACGAACGCCAGACGGGAAGAAAGAGAATGTGTATGTTTGCTTTTACATATGTAACGTTACAAGTGTTTTTTATCGTTGTCTCTGAGAGTTGTATTAGATCGTCGTAGAGTTGTATTTCCTAGTTGTTCTAGTTTATCTATGTTTTCTTAAGTACATGGGTCCCGATACAAAAGATGCGTATGCTAGAGTTAGGTCTCACCAATGCGAGGTAGAATTTTTTTTAATATTCTTATTACATTTGTAAAGGTTTATATTTTTTAATAAAGTTTTGTGTTTTGTAAAAAAATAAAAATACACCAGACCTATGCGCATACATTTCTAATATTCATTCAGTATTAGGTGGTCTCTATAAAACATTCAGAAGTATTGGTGCTAAACTATGTGTACTAATTATTAAACAAAATACTGACTCTGTATTATCATTTGATTTGATTGTTATTTCTTCCACTACAAGTTACTATAAGAGTAGATTGTACTGCTAGTAAGAAACCTCCATGATTATCTGATCTGTCTTTTCTACAAATGATAAAGTTTCTATTAAATATATTTCACAGCTTAAATATTTCAGTTTAGCCATACTTCGGAACTTGCAATTAGTTATGTTTTTATTTAAATTAATAGTTCTGAATAACTTATTTTGTTTTCGATACTTTTGAAGTTAATAAAATTTTTACAAATATGCTGATAAAAAAGTAGGTGGTACTTTTTATGGGTTTGTGTGACTGATCCTCTCTTTTTACATGTTTTCATTGGTGTGTATCTTGTTGATGGTTTATTTAGGTCAACGTTATTAATGTCAGGATGTGTTAAGAGGCACTGTAAGAATTCGTGACGTTCTGGTCAAATTAAATTAAACAGACCTAAACGAAACTAAAGGCAATCTCAACTTTATACAGTGCCAAGATAGGTTCTTTTATTTGTATAAAATATTTTTATTTAATCTTCGAGTAACAAAAGTTTAGTTGAATTTTTTTTAAACCTTTTGTTAGTGTTATGAATTTAGAAATGTACATGAAGACGTTGCTCTGTTAAGAAAGCTTGACTAGCTCACACCATAGTACGTGTATGTTGTAGTGTGTAGTTCAAAGGTTGGCATGGTTGGTGATTAACAGGCCATTGAAATGTATGATATAAATATAATGGATTGACGCAGCGTTTGATGCATGTGCTAGACAATCTAAGACGATGGGGGGGTATTAGTATTAGAGGGAGACAAACAAAGACAATTGAAGCAGACCTATGAGACAACCCAGTGTCAAGGATGTTTACTAAGGATGTAAACTAAAGACGAAAATTTAGCAGCTTCCGGATGTGACGTAAAACAGCAGCCAAACAACCCATCTTTTGTTCCCAGTTGAACTTTGCGAAACATGAATTATACGCTTATCAACTTCCTCCCATTAGATGTAGGCGAAATGTCTTGCGTATAGAAGAACTTTACTTGTACCTAAACATCCCGTAGTTTTTAATTCGGCGTTTCTTTCACAAAAGCTTCACCCTGCCCAGCTTAAACAAAATACATTTCCGGTGTTCTTTCTTTAGTTTTAGACAGTCAAAACCTTTATCAATGACAAGAAAATGCCGATTCGCTCACCCCATCATTTCATTCCACCAAATCTAAGTTATTGTTTATTTCAGAAACACGTCAAATAGAAAAAAAAGAGAATTAACTGGGGAAAAAAATTTAAGCAACCAAGACACCAGATCTATAATGAATCTCTATCACATAGGCGAAACGATCAAACATTTTCATATGCTCATGTGTTTGTGTGTTTGTGTGTGTGTTGTTCTGTGTGTGTATGCGGCTCTGTGTATGTGTGTGTGTTTCTGTGTATGTTGTGCTGTGTGCGTGTAAGTTTCTGTGTGTGAATGCTTGTGTGTGTGTGTGTGCGTGCGTGCGTGTGTTAAATATCAATACCGAAGGTATCCCCTCCCCCTTATACTATATGCGTATTCCTCCCACCATTATTGTAACTGCTACCTGTCTCAATAAAGTTCTCTACCTGCCTCCTTTTGCCCCTCTATTTCTGCTACAGCTAAATCATTTTAAAACCATTTATCTTATCTTATCTTATCTTATCTTACCGTACCTTATCTTATCTTACCTTATCTTATCTTACCTTATCTTATCTATTACAGACGCTGCATCTATAAAGAGAATTATTGCATCTTACGCTTATCTGTGGTTTATGTCTAGTCTTGAATCCTTTATTAGAGTTTGAAATGTTGATAGATTGTTGATTTTCCTGAATTCATCATGTAACCCATTCCGAATTCCATGCGAGAAGAACAAGAATTTGTATGTGTTTGTTATTGTTTACGGAATAAGAAAAGCGTTATTATCTCTATGTCTATCTAAGGGTCGCACTATATGTTTTAATGTGGTGTTGACAAGTTAGAACTAATAGCCTTGTATATTTTGGTAATTTAGCAATAATAGTATGGTACAATGAAAACAAACATTCCCGATGCATTAAAGTGACACAATTTTTACTTTACTCTAGATCGAATCAGTCCATACCTATATTTCCTTCAATTATAATAGTTTTCACTATTATAAGTCTTATTGCAATCTCCATTCTAAATCAAAAGCATTCCCATCCTTTAACTGTGTTACCTTTTTAAAACAGTTTTCTGCCTCTTCTAAAGCTTTCCAACCTCTCATCAAGCTGTTCTACCTCTCACAAAGCTGTTCTACCTCTCACAAAGCTGTTCTGCCTCTCCTAAAGCTGTCCTGCCAGTCATAAAGCGGTTCTACCTCTCCTTAAGCTGTGCTGTCTTGCCTTGCATCGCCACCATTGAGATATTAGTTAACCCCGAGACCAACCGGCAGATTTTTATTTTAATGATGGCCCACGGCCAAGGCAGAACCAAAGAGGTCCGGGTAGAAATGTCTTATTGAATTAATCCGCTTGTCAAAGTAAGATCTTCATACGTCTCGCGCTGCTCGGAGGCTACCAGCAAAATTAACAGCATTTTTCCCCCCTCTTTTTCTCTATCTTCTACTCTACTTCACCGTTTTATTCTTTATATTTTTTTTCTTTTGCTACTGTCAGTATCTGTCTGGCTTCACTCTGTTCTCATTTCATAAAAACACTCAGGAAAACTCTACTTCTCTCTCTTTTCATAAAACACACTTGCATCTCTTGTATACATCATTTCGCAAACACACTAGCCTCTCATTGACTTAATTTTATCAAGCACAGTGGCATCTTATGTACCAGTACAAGCTTTCAAAATACAGAATACCATCCCGTGTTAAAAAAACAACAACAACTTTATCGAATATTTGTTTTTATTAAATTTAAAATAAGGACTTTTAACTAACCACGATAATTACTAATTAACACATAACTCACCACTTTATATATAACACACCAGTCTACTTATAGCACCGTACTTCACTCATACGTCACAAGTCAACACATAACTCACCAATTTTCACGTAACTCTCCATTTTTCACGTAACTCACCAGTTTTTACGCAACTCACCACTAAATCACCTCATCGTTTATTCACATTGGTTTATCACCTATTTATTAAGGTCTATCAGTTTATGTGTCTCTCATATGTGATCACACTTAATGATGTGGCAGCGGAAGAATGAAGAAATTTCAGTAGCTCTTTTGGTGCAGTCTCACAAAATGTGGAAATATATCAAAATATATTTCATTGGGGGGAAAGTAGAAAATTGTTATTTATTGTTATCGTAGATTGTCATGTTCGCCTTTCTGAGACATCGCTCAACCTGTGTTTGAGACAAAGTTATTTAAATGAATGTGGAAATCTAATGTGCGAAATAATTGCTGGCGGCTGCTCGTGCTTCCCAGTGTGTAGAGTTCAGACCTCAGAAAAAACCTGTAGAGTAAAAATAACCTTAGTCCTTCAAGTGTTTTTTTTTGGTTGTTATTTTTTGTTGTTTTTGGTTTTGTGTTTTTGGACAGTAACCAGTGGCTCCTCTGAGGGGTTGGGAGAAAGAGGAAAATATTAAGGATAAAACTCGATGGTCTTCGTTAAACTTGAATGGCCGGTCTTCTATTTCAGACACAAACAACATAAGGATGGTTACTCATTAACCAAGGATGGTTACTCATTAACCAAGGATGGTTACTCATTAACCAAGGATGGTTGCCCATTAACCAAGGATGGTTGCTCATTAACCAAGGATGGTTGCCCATTAACCAAGGATGGTTGCTCATTAACCAAGGATGGTTGCCCATTAACCAAGGATGGTTGCTCATTAACCAAGGATGGTTGCTCATTAACCAAGGATGGTTGCTCATTAACCAAGGATGGTTGCTCATTAACCAAGGATGGTTGCTCATTAACCAAGGATGGTTGCTCATTAACCAAGGATGGTTGCTCATTAACCAAGGATGGTTGCTCATTAACCAAGGATGGTTGCACATTAATCAAGGATGGTTGCTCATTAATCAAGGATGGTTGCTCATTAACCAAGGATGGTTGCTCATTAACGAAGGATGGTTGCTCATTAATCAAGGATGGTTGCTCATTAACCAAGGATGGTTGCTCATTAAACAAGGATTGTTGCTCATTAACCAAGGATGGTTGCACATTAACCAAGGATGGTTGCTCATTAACCAAGGATTGTTGCTCATTAACCAAGGATGGTTGCACATTAATCAAGGATGGTTGCTCATTAATCAAGGATGGTTGCTCATTAACGAAAGATGGTTGCTCATTAATCAAGGATGGTTGCTCATTAACCTAGGATGATTTCCCATTAACCAAAAAACGGTCCCGACTTTCCCACACTTGCTTTAAACCCCAAACCTGCTGGTTAAGGATCTTAACCTCAATAACTTATCAGGAAATATTTTCCCGGAGACGTTTTCCATTATTCCAGCGTACATAACTGAAATGTACCAGCAATCCCTACTATCTGAACCTAAATTACACAACATATTTATTACGACGTAAGAAGCTCCAATACTCTCTGCCGTATCCACATTGGGGTTGTCTGTTGAGCCACCCGCACAACTTTCCCTAGCCCAGCACACACGCGAAGAGATGAACCGATGTGGTAGCTAATCTGCATCGCTAGCTGTGTACACAAGCGATCGGGGGATGAATTATTGAGGTAGCCAAAAAATGAACCTCTCGCAAATTGTGTTCCCTTGGAATAGAATATTTCAATAAAATGGTGTACTGCTCATGCAGTGACGAGCAATAAAGGGATATTTAGGTAAAGAAGGGACAGTTAACTTAAGGAGGGACAAATAACGAAGGAGGGAAAGTTAACTGTAGGGAGGATAGTTCACTAATTAATTGATTGTTGACTTTAGGAGTTGCAGTTAACTATAGAGGGATGGTTTAAATTAAGGTTGGATACAACTCTTGGGTCTTTTGCTCTGCGTGAAATATGTTTGATGTGTTGAAGATAGAACACGTGGTGTGTACATTAAGAAATATGTTTGATGTGTTGAAGATAGAACACGTGGTGTGTACATTAAGAAATATGTTTGATGTGTTGAAGATAGAACACGTGGTGTGTACATTAAGAAATATGTTTGATGTGTTGAAGATAGAACACGTGGTGTGTACATTAAGAAATATGTTTGATGTGTTGAAGATAGAACACGTGGTGTGTACATTAAGAAATATGTTTGATGTGTTGAAGATAGAACACGTGGTGTGTACATTAAGAAATATGTTTGATGTGTTGAAGATAGAACACGTGGTGTGTACATTAAGAAATATGTTTGATGTGTTGAAGATAGAAAACGTGGTGTGTACATTAAGAAATATGTTTGATGTGTTGAAGATAGAACACGTGGTGTGTACATTAAGAAATATGTTTGATGTGTTGAAGATAGAACACGTGTTGTGTACATTAAGAAATATGTTTGATGTGTTGAAGATAGAACACGTGGTGTGTACATTAAGAAATATGTTTGATGTGTTGAAGATAGAACACGTGGTGTGTACATTAAGAAATATGTTTGATGTGTTGAAGATAGAACACGTGGTGTGTACATTAAGAAATATGTTTGATGTGTTGAAGATAGAACACGTGGTGTGTACATTAAGAAATATGTTTGATGTGTTGAAGATAGAACACGTGGTGTGTACATTAAGAAATATGTTTGATGTGTTGAAGATAGAACACGTGGTGTGTACATTAAGAAACATGTTTGATGTGTTGAAGATAGAACACGTGGTGTGTACATTAAGAAATATGTTTGATGTGTTGAAGATAGAACACGTGGTGTGTACATTAAGAAATATGTTTGATGTGTTGAAGATAGAACACGTGGTGTGTACATTAAGAAACATGTTTGATGTGTTGAAGATAGAACACGTGGTGTGTACATTAAGAAATATGTTTGATGTGTTGAAGATAGAACACGTGGTGTGTACATTAAGAAATATGTTTGATGTGTTGAAGATAGAACACGTGGTGTGTACATTAAGAAATATGTTTGATGTGTTGAAGATAGAACACGTGGTGTGTACATTAAGAAATATGTTTGATGTGTTGAAGATAGAACACGTGGTGTGTACATTAAGAAATATGTTTGATGTGTTGAAGATAGAACACGTGGTGTGTACATTAAGAAATATGTTTGATGTGTTGAAGATAGAACACGTGGTGTGTACATTAAGAAATATGTTTGATGTGTTGAAGATAGAACACGTGGTGTGTACATTAAGAAATATGTTTGATGTGTTGAAGATAGAACACGTGGTGTGTACATTAAGAAATATGTTTGATGTGTTGAAGATAGAACACGTGGTGTGTACATTAAGAAACATGTTTGATGTGTTGAAGATAGAACACGTGGTGTGTACATTAAGAATCATGTTTGATGTGTTGAAGATAGAACACGTGGTGTGTACATTAAGAAACATGTTTGATGTGTTGAAGATAGAACACGTGGTGTGTACATTAAGAAACATGTTTGATGTGTTGAAGATAGAACACGTGGTGTGTACATTAAGAAACATGTTTGATGTGTTGAAGATAGAACACGTGGTGTGTACATTAAGAAATATGTTTGATGTGTTGAAGATAGAACACGTGGTGTGTACATTAAGAAATATGTTTGATGTGTTGAAGATAGAACACGTGGTGTGTACGTTAAGAAATATGTTTGATGTGTTGAAGATAGAACACGTGGTGTGTACATTAAGAAATATGTTTGATGTGTTGAAGATAGAACACGTGGTGTGTACATTAAGAAATATGTTTGATGTGTTGAAGATAGAACACGTGGTGTGTACATTAAGAAATATGTTTGATGTGTTGAAGATAGAACACGTGGTGTGTACATTAAGAAATATGTTTGATGTGTTGAAGATAGAACACGTGGTGTGTACATTAAGAAATATGTTTGATGTGTTGAAGATAGAACACGTGGTGTGTACATTAAGAAATATGTTTGATGTGTTGAAGATAGAACACGTGGTGTGTACATTAAGAAATATGTTTGATGTGTTGAAGATAGAACACGTGGTGTGTACATTAAGAAAACATGATCTATGCATGTGTAGTCCGTGTGATGGTAACAATTGTAGAATGCATCATGAGAGCACTTCTGTATCACATGATGGTTGCACTGAAAGAACACACTTCTATACAGTGGCGTCACTAGGGGGGCGGGGGGGGCGGGCCGCCCCGGGTGACACCCGTCAGGGGGTGACACCCGAGCCTAAAATTTTACTGTGTACGATTTTATGTCAGAAAACAAAAGATGACAATTTTTTTAAACTAGAAAGAAATTAAGAAATACAATGAAATACGTTAAACGCGAAAATTTTTATTTAAAAAATATCAGTTAACTTGCAATAATAAAACAGTCCCAACACACGAACAACATTAAAACAAATTAGGAAAAAAAGAAAAGAAATAGTCGCAGCAGAGAGATCTTTAAGAAAGGCTGGAATTAAAGAGGCAGTGTCTTCTGTTTTAAAAGATATAAAGGCATTTGGGCCTGGACACACCGACAGCATGAACGAATCCCACCTCACGACTCCCTCCACCACAGTGGGGTGGGGGGAATACGATTTTATCACAAAGAAAAAAAATCAAAAGATGGGTTTTCTTTGTTGATATTTTTCTTGAGGAAAATTATGATTTCAATGTCTTTGAGTGTATTATTTTTTATATATATATTTATTAAAGGCGTGAAAGCACAGAAATGCATGTTTATATATAGATAGTCCTCCGGTTACGACGGTCCCATTCCGACTTACGCTGTTTAGTGCTTACGAACGCGCCCCCGTAAAGAATAGTATTACGCGTTATTCCGTATTTTAAAAAAAAATCATGAGGTAACGAATTCTTTTCTCTATTTGAAATAACAAAAATTATTGAAAAATATGTATGATTATTATTTCAACCTACAACTTTCGTTTGCGAATTTTTCAAATGGCGAAGTTTTCAATCAAGTCAATAAAGCTGAGTAAGCTTACAAGTTACTTTTCAATGCTCATTAGAGAGAGCATATTCAGACTTTTTCGTCCCATGCAAATTCTAACTCATTATATATTCTTTTCAACTTTGAAAAGGATCGCTCTCAGTTGCAGTTTGATGCCATCATTGAAAGATAGATGCGAAGTGCGATGTGTACATTTGTAAAGGACTGTGTGAAATATAGCTCATTCAAAAGCAGCAAAATTTTTAGCTCTGTGCAAGTTTTTTTGATTTTCGCTTTGTGCTAATTCCTTTTCCTTACCATGAGCCTGGGGCTGGACAATAACTTTTTTAAGAGTTCTGAAAATTGGACTAATTCTGAAGGAGAACAGTCTTCGAAATCACTCATGAACCTACATGTGGAAGAAAATCAGAAGCCCCGAGCCTAGTGCTCTTTATGGGTCTTCCCGGAAGACCCCCTTAGCCATCTGGCCACCAAAGGGATGTAACAGCTGAGGAACCCCCCCCCCAAAAAAAAAGCGGTCGCTTCTGAAGCGGCCACCTTGGGCATCCAGTCGAAGATGCCTCCCACTAAGTTGCCCTCACAAGGAGGTGGTGGAATTTCCTACTACGACCCGCTACCACTTTGGCGCCATCCCGGCAAAGCACACGGGTCTCCATGGTTAGGACCGCCGCAGACCGGGGGATCATCAAAGACCTACCTAGGGTGCAACCCCCACTGGAAGGTTTCCTCAGAGCTGGCGTCCAATGCGTTCTTCGCGGCACTTTTTGCTAATCCGTACTGGCGCTCCTGACCCTAAACCGGCACCGCTCGATGGCGTTGCTAGTAAATTGAGGGGGACGAAACGGTTGCTTCGGAATTACCCGACCCCTTCTTCGAAATCACTTGAATGTTCTTCCATTAACTTGGCTGCTGTCCATCGGGTGGCGAAAGTGCTGAGCTCAGTTAGGTTTGTAACAAAGCCAAATTTCTCATGGATGTATTTATATGCACCTAACCGATGTTGTAGGGCTTAAGAAAGTTTGTCAATGATTACCAGAAATACCTCAATCTTGATTTTTTTTCTCCCATGAGAATACTGTTTTGTTGATGTCATTTATCAAACTGACGCTTTCTTTTTTGTTTGATAGTATTGACGATTGTTTACACTGTTTTTACCACGGACTTTTCTTTCTTTTGTCTTCATAGGAATAAAATTAAGAATGCTATTTTTTAACAAACTTAATGAGAGACATCCTTTCTAAAAAAATTTTCCCAAATTTCAAGTAAAATAGCGACTTCCAGTTGTTCAATTTCCTTTAGAAATCCTTCTTCTTCAAGTCGGCAGTCACGTGGCTGATTTTCATTCGTTGCTTATTCTTCCAGTGCTGCGATATTCTCATGGTATGAGCTATTAACAGACCTTACAGCATAATGTCAGGCTGGCCATCTTGTGTCAGACAAGGCTTTGTTAGCATGTATCAATTTCATATGTTTTTGAAGTACCTGTCAACGATGAGTAGATGCAACAAGTCGGGTATAAAGATTTTGCAGAAGACAAAAAAATCTGACCGCAGTAGGACAACCTGCTGCTCTTTTCCCAACCAAATTAAAGGAATGAGCTGTGCACGGCACATAATGAGCTACAATGCACTTCTCACGAAGAATAGCCTGCTTTCGGTTATACTTCCTACTCATTTGCAGCATTGCCGTATGACTGTCCAAGGCATTTTCAGGGATTCGTACAAACATAATGGCCTGCATCTTTATTATACACTATAATTCATAAAAAGTTTGGGGGCCCTTAAATTATTGTGGGCTTTAGCCCGTTCAGCACCCCCACCCCCCTTTTTAATCTGCCATAGGGGGGTCCACGCATCTGTGACGATGTGGTACGAGGAGGGGGGTGTTTAAGAAATGTGACGTCACATCAAAAACGCGAAACTTTAAATAAAAGTTCCACTTAAATATTTGATTGTTTACCATTTATTTAATTACTTTCAATGACTTCACGCGTGTTACGATATTACAGTGAAGACTTACCCTAAATACATATTTAAATGACAAAAAATAATTTGCAACATGCTAATTTTTATTGAGAAAATACGACTTGGGGGAGGGGTGTCAATGCTTTGTAACGTCATATCGTAAAAAAGGGACGGGGTCTATATTTTTGTGACAAAGTATGACGCTGGGGGAGGGTGGGGTAAAAATCGGCAACCTCGCGTGACGTCATTTATGGACGGCCCCTTCAGTCGTGAAGGGGTGACACCATGAGCTACCGCCCCGGGTGACACCAACCCTAGTGACGCCTCTGCTTCTATATCACATGATTGGCACAGCTATGCTCATTGTGATTTTAACTAGAACACGCGGTGGGGGGGGGGCAACAAAAATATTGCACCAAACACAACCAGGATATAAAATATGCTATTGGTAAAAATAATTTGAATCTAATGAAAATAACCAACCAATATCCATTACCTAATTTAAATTACCCACCGATATCTTATAACTGATGAGAGTTACCTACCCATAGTTGTAACAAACACAAAATAAGCCACCAATTCACTACTAATTTTGTTTAGCCCGATTTCTTTCCCGTGGTAGATAGATCGATAAGTTACGTTTCTTCATATCCGCATGAAATACATCTGTTGGCAGAGTTGTCCATATTTGGCGGTGACTGTAAACACTGTCCCATCTATAGTTTCATACAAGGTATTAGCCGCACATTTACTTTTTCCACTGGCACCGAGTGTGGTAAACGCTTAGTTAAATGATGATTTTTAGACACTTAAACCAACATTTTACTAACATGTAGCAAACGTGTGTGTGGGGGGGGGGCATACAACAAACACGGGAGCAGACAACATACACAGGAGACGACATACACAAAACCAGACGACATACACGGGAGTAGATGACATACACAGGAGTAGATGACATACACAGGAGACGACATACACAAGAGCGGATGACATACACGTGAGTAGATGACATACACAGGAGCAGATGGCATACACAGGAGTAGATGACATACACAGGAGTAGATGACATATACGTGAGTAGATGACATACACAGGAGTAGATGACATATACGTGAGTAGATGACAAACATAGGAGTAGATGACATACACAGGAGTAGATGACATACACAGGAGTAGATGGCATACACCGGAGTAGATGGCATACACAGGAGTAGATGACATACACAGGAGTAGATGACATATACGTGAGTAGATGACAAACATAGGAGTAGATGACATACACAGCAGATGACATACACAGGAGACGACATACACAAGACCAGATGACATACACGTGAGTAGATGACATACACATGAGTAGATTACATACACAGGAGTAGATGACATATACGTGAGTAGATGACATACACAAGAGCAGAGGACATATACGTGAGTAGATGACATCCACAAGAGCAGAGGACATATAGTGTTCATTTTAACTTTCTATAATAAAAAAAAGTTTTAGCTGCAATGTGTAGAAGTATCTCATTTTTTCAAATAAAGTTTTCTTATTTTTACGTTTGTAAAAAATAGTTGCATGTTTCGAAAAGAGAAGTTTACCAATTTGTCAAGTTTAACGCATTTTTACAGTCAATATTGTGACAAGATGTAGCTAGTTGAAAGTTTGGTGGTGTTTTAAAGATAAAATTCAAATGAGGTTAGACATTTTTAGCATAAATTTACGCAAGAATCTCACAAACACAAAGATGACATAAACGAGACGTGGCTAAGTCAAAAACAAGGCATAAACCTACTCTCAAACGATACAATCCCTCTAATTTTTTTTAAAAAATAATACTCAGCAGTTTCCACCGTGCATTTCATTTGAGTTGCATCTTATTCTTTATTCGACCTGTACTCCTCCACTCGAAATTTCCACCCATTACTTCGTTCCCATGTTTCCTCTAATTTTTTGTTTATTTCTCGACACGTGTTATTTTATTTTAAAATATTTTTGTAAGGGATAAACAGGGCGCTTAAAGCAAATGTATCCTATTACAAAGGACAATAACAGACTACAATACTAATCTTGCCCAGAAGATGTTACAACAATGGAATTTTAAAATCCCGATAATTTAGTCGTCTTCTTCTCCGTGTCCCTATGTAATGTTGATGTTGTTGCTGCATTTGTGAGTCTTATTTTGTGATTTCTATGTTTCTATGTTAATAATGTAGTAACTACGCGGTTTAATATAAAGTATATTAAACATTTAATATTTTTGGCTTCACTTATGTTGCCTTTTTTGAAAATCTGACAATTATTGTTCATGAAAACATCGGCACACTCACCAAATACAGCCGGATACACAACATTACCCCGCAAACAAATCACTAACTGCTCAGAACCACTATGCAATATTCACCCAAACCCAGCCTCACTAACATACACCACACAACCCATCACACAAGCCTCACTAACATACATCACACAACCCACACACAAGTCTCACTAACATACACCACACAACCCATCAGACTAGCCTCACTAACATCACACACTCACACAACCCCTACATCACACAAGTCTCACTAACATACACCACACAACCCATCACACAAGTCTCACTAACATACACCACACAACCCATCACACAAGTCTCACTAACATACACCACACAACCCATCACACAAGTCTCACTAACATACACCACACAACCCATCACACAAGTCTCACTAACATACACCACACAACCCATCACACAAGTCTCACTAACATACACCACACAACCCATCACACAAGTCTCACTAACATACACCACACAACCCATCACACAAGTCTCACTAACATACACCACACAACCCATCACACAAGTCTCACTAACATACACCACACAACCCATCACACAAGTCTCACTAACATACACCACACCCATCACAAGCTCACTACATACACCACACAACCCATCACACAAGTCTCACTAACATACACCACACAACCCATCACACAAGTCTCACTAACATACACCACACAACCCATCACACAAGTCTCACTAACATACACCACACAACCCATCACACAAGTCTCACTAACATACACCACACAACCCATCACACAAGTCTCACTAACATACACCACACAACCCATCACACAAGTCTCACTAACATACACCACACAACCCATCACACAAGTCTCACTAACATACACCACACAACCCATCACACAAGTCTCACTAACATACACCACACAACCCATCACACAAGTCTCACTAACATACACCACACAACCCATCACACAAGTCTCACTAACATACACCACACAACCCATCACACAAGTCTCACTAACATACACCACACAACCCATCACACAAGTCTCACTAACATACACCACACAACCCATCACACAAGTCTCACTAACATACACCACACAACCCATCACACAAGTCTCACTAACATACACCACACAACCCATCACACAAGTCTCACTAACATACACCACACAACCCATCACACAAGTCTCACTAACATACACCACACAACCCATCACACAAGTCTCACTAACATACACCACACAACCCATCACACAAGTCTCACTAACATACACCACACAACCCATCACACAAGTCTCACTAACATACACCACACAACCCATCACACAAGTCTCACTAACATACACCACACAACCCATCACACAAGTCTCACTAACATACACCACACAACCCATCACACAAGTCTCACTAACATACACCACACAACCCATCACACAAGTCTCACTAACATACACCACACAACCCATCACACAAGTCTCACTAACATACACCACACAACCCATCACACAAGTCTCACTAACATACACCACACAACCCATCACACAAGTCTCACTAACATACACCACACAACCCATCACACAAGTCTCACTAACATACACCACACAACCCATCACACAAGTCTCACTAACATACACCACACAACCCATCACACAAGTCTCACTAACATACACCACACAACCCATCACACAAGTCTCACTAACATACACCACACAACCCATCACACAAGTCTCACTAACATACACCACACAACCCATCACACAAGTCTCACTAACATACACCACACAACCCATCACACAAGTCTCACTAACATACACCACACAACCCATCACACAAGTCTCACTAACATACACCACACAACCCATCACACAAGTCTCACTAACATACACCACACAACCCATCACACAAGTCTCACTAACATACACCACACAACCCATCACACAAGTCTCACTAACATACACCACACAACCCATCACACAAGTCTCACTAACATACACCACACAACCCATCACACAAGTCTCACTAACATACACCACACAACCCATCACACAAGTCTCACTATCATACACCACACAACCCATCACACTAGCCTCACTAACATACACCACACAACCCATCACACAAGAAAAAAAAATTGGCTTCCCCCACCACCAACCACAAAAAACAATCTCTTTGGAAACAACAAAAACACTTCCCACACACAAAGCAAGACAAAAACTTACACCATTCCCCCACACAACAGCAGCTAATCCCCACATTTTTTGGTCGGCACGCGATATTTTGACAGCTGAATTTCCCATAGCAGCTACCTGGCATATAATAAATCTGGCCAGAAAGCCTCGCAGTTAACGTCTTAAACCTACTTGTAAGATTTCAATATCAAACACGTATGACGTACGACATCGCCAAATTTGTGGATTTTTTTTTACAAACAACTCGGAAGATTAACTTTACCTTCCACCAATAGCTCGCTGTAATGTGTGCCTTAGAATTAGAATCGCCTTCATTGTCTTCTTTAGAGTTCTGTCGGGACTCCCAGCACCTTAGTGACATAGGGTTGCCAGTGGATAGGGGTTTAACTGGTGACTAGAGGTTTGTCGTGGCATGGCGTATTAATGTGATTAGTGAGCTGTGTGGCAAGGGGTTGCCATGGTTTTGGGTTTAAACCTAGCGGCATAGGGTTGTTAATAAGGGGCCGTCCATAAAGTATGTCACGCTATTTTTTACCATTTTTAACGCCCCCCCTCCCCCCTGTCACAAACTGTCACAAATCTCGGCCCCCCCCCCAAAGTACGTCACACTTTCGAACAAAAATGTTGTTTTTTATTAACAAAATAATTAAAATTTAATATAAAGCACCGTGACGTCACACATGGCCGGACCCCCCTCTACCCTGTCACAAACTGTCACACTTTCTTACACCCCCTCCCCACCCCCTTCTGGAGCGTGACGTACTTTATGGACGGCCCCTAAGGTAGACGGACTTTCATAAGTATTTGTAAGCCTCTGAGTTTGAGTTAAGAAAAATGACATTGAATGGGAAAAAACTGTTTTATTATATATTTGGCATAAACTGATGCTATTTAACATGCACCTTTTAAAATCTTCTGCTATTTAACATACACCTTTTATAATCTGAAAATAACGGTAATAATCCTTTAGATTAACACTTGACTCGTCTTCCTGAGTCATCAAAATTACCTGATTAGTCGAAGTTTGAGTTCACAGTTTTTTATTGGACAAACCCCATTGTCGATGGTAATTTAAAGACTTCGTATTTGGTTCTCATTGGTTCGGCGTATGCTCTAATTTATTTTATAACTTGGACCTATTTTACACGTCGACGGCTGAAGGGGAAACTGCCCAAGGCGTCCAAACATGAATGACATTGTCTTCTTCTCTAACCTATTCGCCTGCCCCTTTACCTGTACTTAAAAATTTTGAAAAAAAAATACGACGAGACAATTACAATGATTTGCGCATATATTCGGAGTAACCTCATTCAGGCAATGTCATGTATTCATATTTAAATCATTTAATGAGAAGACTAAAAGAACGTTTGATAAAATTTATAATACAAGTTTATTTGGATAGCTGACAGAAGTATACTTGTTAGGACACTACTTCTTCAGCTTAGAAAAGATGCGAAATAAATTGATGGTTTTTTTTAATGAATATGTGTTTATTTTAAACAGATTTTTTCCGTACTTAAACTTTTTTAGGTAAAATCATAACTTTAAGCGTGTGAACACACATGCAGGAACACAGCAGTTTGAGATCAACACTTGCTAGACCTTACCGACAAGAAACGATGTCCTGCCCACAGTACAGTTTTCAGATACGAGAGTATCAACAACCGACAGGTCCACTCACGTGTCCACAACACTTCACGTCGTAGGCAGGCCAGAGTTTACAACGCTAAGACACCCTACCTACCCCATCCCTCTTCAGATCCATCTTGACCCTTAAAATAATACCTTAAACGAGACTTACTACCTAGACCTCTCCCTTGCTCCTATCAATATGCACCTTTACGATTGTACTTCAAACTCACTTCCTGCTAGTTAAAACGCTGCCTGCTCCACGTTTGCCAGCTTCAGGGAACTATAATGAGATTCTTCAAAGCTTTTCCCCATCAGCCATGTTTATCTTCTCTAAATCACGTGACTTTCACGTTGTTTTTTACCCTTTCTTTTAAGATTCATGTTGCAAAAATTAAAACCAACCTTGTTTTTGTTAAGCCAAATTTTTCCTCCTTTAGCCCCCAGGTGTCTAAGTGCACTGTTATTTCTGCAAGTGTCTTCATGGAAAATTGCCTTTAACCAAACAGTTTGAATGAAAGATCTATGAAATTCCAAATGTTTTTGTAGATAACTTTTGGAAATTGAAAATATATTTCTTTATGTTATATGATCACTGATTTATTTATTTTAATTCAATAATAAATTTTAGTTTAATATTTACTTTATTATTCCTTTTGAAACCTGATTTTGAATTTTCACCTACTTTTCAAATTTAATAATTACTCATCTCGTTTCTTTTTAAAAATAAAAATAAAACGCCGATTGTAATTTTGTGAGAAATTTGTGCAATGGAATTTTTGTCAATAGTTTCAAGTTAAAGTCATTTACTCGATCAAAAAGTCAACAACAACAAAACTTTCCTTAAGGGGAGGGTGGGGGGACGTTGCAAAAGTTTTAAGAAAACACTAAATACATTTTAACTTTTACCAGATTGTTACCGACAATTGAAGTTTCAAAAATTTATATATTTTGTAGCTCATGATTTAATTTTTTTTCTCACGAAATGTTTAAATGTTCCAATATCTCTTGCAACAAAATATTTTAATTATTTTGTCAGCTTCTCAAATAAAGTCGATCATTTTAATAAGGGTTTTAAGACAATTTATTAGGAATTTATTTGAAACGAATCCTGCTCACTTTGTTAGTACAGTGCTGTTGTTTTTTTCTTTTGTTTAATATGACTTTTTTCTTAGTTTTTGGGCTGGCCTGTTTGATACTGGTTGTAGATTTTTTGTTGTTGTTTTTAGATTTGTTTGTTGTTATTTGTAGATTTGTTTGTTGTTTATAGTTTTGTTTGTAGTTTTGTTTGTTGTTTGTCAATTTTTTGTTTACGTTTCAGAGTTTCACGCGGCGTTCAGTGACCTTGAGACAGTCGTCTCGCCAATCAAGAAAGATCGGGTCGAGTGGGTGACTGGGTGGGTGGGGACAGCTGGGGGAGTGATAGCAATTGGAAAACAAGAATTTAAAGATTACAACTTTTAATAAAATAATTTAAATTGTAAAAAATATCTAACAATTTTTTTTCTAGTAGTTACTCACTTTAAAAAAAGCAAAAATTAAATTTAAATTTCTTAAAATACATGACGAAAAAAAAAGCTTACCAAAAAAAATATTTTTGTGTTTTTGTTTTGCCTCGTCGTGTTTTTATTTGACTTCCTCAAGAGCTGAAGCTTACTTTCTTTCAACTTGACGCGTGTGTTGTATATTTGTCACCTACATGTGTAAACATTTAGCCGTGTGGAAGAAACGCTTTGAAGAAACGCTTAATAAGCTAAATATTCTATGGCGTTTTATATATTTTTTTGAATGTGTAAGACAGGTAGATAGGGCGGACTAATTAACACTGTTTAGGACAGGGGTCTCCAAACTTTTCTGCCGGAGGGCCGCATCAACTGTCAAACAGCAGTTTGGGGGTCGACTATACACAGTGTTGTGGTAAGCTACATGTAAAAATAGTATCTTTTATTTTGAGATTAAAAGGTCTCCAGGGGCCGAATGAAACGGCCTCTCGGGCCGCATCTGGCCCGCGGACCGTAGTTTGGAGACCCCTGGTTTAGGATAATGAGTTCATTAGTTTTGAGAAACAGAGAATGTACCAGGGCGGCTTTTGGGTGGAGAGTGAACATATTGTCTGGGAAAAGTTATAGAATCCCCATATACTTTAACAAAAGTGAGAGACATAACATATCATCTGTTAAAGTGACAGAATTTTAAAAATATTCTTCTAATAGTGATCGAATGGCCATACTGTCTGCTTAATGGATAGAATCCCCATATAGTCTGCTAAAAGTGATAGAATCAGCATATTGCCTGCTTAAAGAGATATACTCAGCACATAGTCTGCTAAAAGTGAGAAAATCAACATACTGTCTGCTAAAATTGAGAGAGTCCCCATATTGTCTGATAAACGTAAGAGAATAAACATATTGTCTGCTAAAAAATAAGAGAAGCATCTTATGACTGTTCAAAGGGAGAGAATTACCTGCACTTCTATCACATGAATGCGCATCATAAAATGTTATCAAATAATTAGTCGCCCCTAATGTGCATGCCCCTCGACTGCCTGGATTTCGGTCATTTGGTCGTTTATATCGGCCCATTTGGTCTGTGTTTAACTTTAATTTTAAAAAACCCGTAAAAAAACAAGTTTTTGACTATAAATCCTTTATTTACGAGACATAACTAAAAGAATGTTCATTATAATACGCAGCGCAAGACCATCCAAAAATACAAAATTGCAGTTGTGTCGTAAAACATGTTTAATATAATGCGCACCGATCAGGAATATGTTTATAAAAAGTTTTGTCAATAAAATACGCACCTTATTGCGCGACAGAAAGGTTGTTCAATATAATACGCACCGCGACACTATCTCAAAAAATAACATGATACATAGGAATAAATAAAATAATCTAAAAAATCAATAATTTAATTACGGTATATGCGATCGATCTGAAATTTTGATACATTGTTTTTATCATCGGTACGAAACTGCTTTCAAAATTTCAGCTCGCTAGCTTACGATGAAGTGGGTTAAAAATCGATCCAAAGTTGCTGCGACAAGCAAGCAAGGGCGCAAGCAACCAGACACCACGAGGTAATATAAAGGATTTAAAACGAGAGGCTTTTCTCACTTATATTTACTTGAAAAAAAAATAATTACTGAAAGTGATTCAATTAACAAACAACAATGGTGAAGCCTTTTGTGGCAAAGCATTAATATCAGTCGGTGTTTCATTATTTCCGGGTTTTATTTCTAAAATGCGAATTTCAAGTGATATTTCACATTCCACATCTTTATCCCAATAATGTTACATTCATTCAGTTTTAAAATTTGCTTTTACGTTCTAACTCAGTGCTTCTCAAACTTATAAGTGTTGCGGATCGGCAGGAATTTTTTCCATTGCACCAGGGACCTGTGAATTATTTTCCTTGTAATGAAGTTGTAGCGAAATGTTGTTCTTGGTAACTTCTGTGAACCGGCATTGGATGGCCCACGGACCGGCACCGCTCCGCGGACCACCACTTTGAGAAGCACTGGTCTAACTCACACTACAGCAAATATCTTTCAAGCAAGTGAAACTTGACATTCTATCACATCTCACCAGGATATTTACACATGACATTTGTTGACATCTCTCAAAGCAGATGACATGCTATATCTCTGCAGATGACAAATGATGACATCTCTCAAAGCAGATGACATGCTATATCTCTGCAGATGACAAATGATGACATCTCTCAAAGCAGATGACATGCTATATCTCTGCAGATGACAAATGATGACATCTCTCAAAGCAGATGACATGCTATATCTCTGCAGATGACAAATGATGACATCTCTCCAGAGTGCATGTACTATTAGATGATTATCAAACTAAGTGTTTTTTTTAAGGGTAAGAAGAAGGGCCCTCACTGTCCAAGTAATCCATTTGGGCCTCATCCTTACGGGGGGGGGTTGTCCACAAGGGAGGATTTATTTAATGGAAATTACATTTGATAGAATCATTGTGACTTTAGTAGAGTTCAAAGTTGACTTTGTATCGGGGCCCACTAATCCTCTGGCCTGCCCTGTGATGATGATTTCATTTCAAATGTATATGGGTCCAAATGATTAGTGGTCCAAATGGAGAAAGAGGAATGCAATGGGAGAGAATAAAGAAATAAAAATAGATTAATAAACGAATAATTCAGAAGGTAAAATAAAGGGGAAATGCTAAATAATCTGGAAAGTGAATGAAAGGGGAGAAAACTGAAGTTGGACGCAAAAAAAATGAAACGAAGAGATGGAATAGAGATTAGTGAGCCCAGAAATAGAACATTGCAGTGATGAACATTTACGGTGCTCATGTTGTGCTGCCGTGACCCCTTTAACGGTTGAAAGGATTTTTTTTAATAACGTGGCTATGGTTGGTTCAGTTTTGTCTACAAGAAATGCAGTTGGTGTAGCATTGGCTTTCACTATGACATAACACAATTTGACTATGACTTTTACTGTGTCATATGGGCCGTCCATAAATGACGTCACGCACCTAGGGGGGAGGGGTCAAAGTGTGACGAGGGGAAATTTGTTTTTTTAAAAAGAAATGTGACTTCACATCAAAACGCAAAACTTTAAATTAAATATTTCCACCTAAATATTTCATTGCTTACAATTTATTTAATGAAATTTTACATGGGCTTCACGCTTGTTACGATATTAGAGTGCAGACTTACACTAAATACATACTTAAATGACAAATAAATAATTTGAAACATGCTCATTTTCAAATAGAAAAATGGCTTTCATTGGGGGGGGGGCGCAACGCTTCGTGACGTCATATGGGAGGAGATATCTAATTTTTGTGAAGAAGCGTGACGAAAAATCGGCCAAAATCGCGTGACGTCATATCAAACTTTCACTATGACTTCAACTGTAATTATCACATTTCGGCTATGACCTTGGCTTTAACATATACATTTTTTACTATGACTTTAACTGTATTTTTCTCATTTTGACTATGGCCTTTGCTGTGACATATCAAATTTAGAATATGACTGTGGCTGTGTAAAATGACATTTTGACAATTACCTTGGCTTTGACATATTACATTTTGACTAGACCTCGGCTGTGCTGATCATATTAGACTATTACATAGGTTGTGACACGTAACATTTAGACTATGACCTCAACTGTAACATATCGCTTTTGACCACAACAGACCTAAACTTCGACTAAAATGCTACTTTACTTTTGGTGATACCTATATTAGAATATTGCATCTTTTGTATGGGACCCATCCACCAAAGAAAACATAGATAAACTAGATATACCAGGAAAACCAACACACTATCAACATTTAAAACTCTAATAAAAATGCATAAGACATAGATATATACCATGGATAAGGTTAGGACGCAATTATCTTCTGTATAGAAAGCGTATGTAATGGATAAGATAAGACAAAACCACCAAGAATTATACAATATTTCTGTCAGTGTTCCGCCCCTCTACTCACCCCTTCATATGCCATCGCATTGTCTTTTAATGATAAATAACAATGCTTTTGGTACGTCAGGTTCCCATGCATTCACAATTGTAACAATGATTTGTTCATGTTTAGCCCATGTTCACTGTGCAAAGCCTGGACACTTTTAACACACGATTTACCTGTGAAAGTGCTGCCCCCAGTTAACCAAGGTCCAGTTTAATTAACCAAGGTTCAGTCTGAAATGCCATGGTACTAATACATCATGGTCCAATGTGAGAATGCCTGAAAAAGAAAGTTAGTTTGGCATATTCTTATTTCTTCATTTTATTGTTATTCAATTTTCAACCAATATCTCTATAGTCATGTTTTCCCCTTTGTTCATCACACAATCTCACTTTATTTTCAGAGATCGTCTCTAACATGTTTCAGTTACCCTCACACCCTCGCCTTACTGCTTGTTTCTTTGTTTTGTTCCTTTCCTTCTGAGCTTATTTCAAACTTTTACAACTTTTAACACGATCACGTTTCAATCGGATATTTCTGCGCTATAAATAAAACGGACTCCACCCACCACCCCCCCTCTTTTCTTCAATCAGCAATGCTGACCTCTGCACCATCTCTTACATCGGCCGACTTGGAGGTGGTCCTTGGAGCCAATTTGTTGTATTACATGCACTCAATCTCAGCACAAGGTGTCTGGACATGATGGCAGACTAGCAGCAATATTCCATGCCATCCTCGCAAGGGCACTCCAGAACACTCCACGCTCAACAAGTGCATCGGCTGCTAGGGCCCGTTTAACGAAACATTTCAATGAGAACTATGTGTGCGTGTTGCTTATAAAGCTACAAGAAGCATAACACGGTGAAATCGTTGTAAACTGTCGATTATAAATAAGATCATAACATGGTCAAATCATTGGAATCTGTTGCTTGTAACTGTATGGGGTCTGCGGCATAAGTCAAATTAACTACGTTATTGTTTTGAAACATTTTTCGAACTGTAAGAATGTCTAATTATAATTTTGTTTTGGAACATTGTTATAAGAACTAGACTTCTGCGCCTCCTATCGTTGTCAGTTCAAAGTCACAAGTCCTATCAACCCATCTCACTAAAACTAAATAAATCCTATCAATCCAGTTAATGGTTACTATGTTCTACCAATCTCAAAAGACCTTATGTATGTTAATATTCCCGCTTCTTTTCAATGACCTTAATACAAAATGTAATCTTTTATATCCCCGTGGCTGTTACTTTAAAATATTTGAGAGCTAGAAATCAAGGCTTAGATAACATTTTTTTTTGGGTGGGGCAGAGGACACAGAAACATGGAGATAGGTGACAAAAATGAAGCAACTCAATCATGTCTTGATGAATACAACAGAGTCGTTTCATTTACACTTTTTAAACTAATAATCAAATGTTGTTGTTTTTTTTTAATAAGATCAAGACTATAACCAAAGGTGGATAAAATATCTAACCAAAAAGTGGATTCAATAGACTATATGATCATCCAGATGGTATCTAAAGGTTTTTCTAAACTCTGAGGGAGAGACGATACTTTGTGTGAGAGTCGATACTTTGTGTGTGAGTCGATACTTTGTGTGAGAGTCGATACTTTGTGTGAGAGTCGATACTTTGTGTGAGAGTCGATAGTTTGTGTGAGAGTCGATACTTTGTGTGAGAGTCGATACTTTGTGTGAGAGTCGATACTTTGTGTGAGAGTCGATACTTTGTGTGTTTTTGTTTTTCAATAGAGTTAATGGCGATAATAAATGCCATTCTTAAAAATTAATCTAATTTAATCTTCTTTTTATTTCTCCATTATTTCAGAGCTGAAGAGGGGCAAGACTTTGAAATGAAAATATCACTACTGACTTTCCTGCTGACGTTGTTAGGATTCATAGATGGTAAGGTCAAAGAAATGAAGTCATTCAAACACGTTAGCTTTAACTAATTCAAAACATTTCAGTGGGATTTTTGTAATGCCCTTTAGACAATAATGCTTTTTCAAACCCAATTAAAATGCTTAGCAACACTCCGTTATTGTGTTAGATTTACTTTATTTTAAGCTATTCGGTACTTTGGAAGTCAAATCTTTGAATATTTTTGAAAGCAGATGTCATGATTTATGTCATTTTGTCTTTGAAAACCACTTGTATAACTCAATGACTTGTCCAGATTTCATTTGTATAGTCATTATTTATTGCAATGATTTATTTTTAAATATTTTTTTTATTTATAACCTGGGCTTTAATTCACCCAAAAAAACAAACAACATTAATAGCTTCTTATGTTCGTCTGTTAATTCATTTTAACTTATTTGGCTATATTCACATTGATCATCTACATTTCTGTCGTCTTTCATTGTATTATGTATTTCAGAAAATGTAACTATTGTAACATGTTTTCTACATTTTAATTCAGATTTTCATTTTAATGTTTTCCAACATTTTGTTGTACTTATTTCATTCTACTTTACTTGACCTCAGAAAACCACACCCGCCCCCCCCCTTTTTTTTCTAGCCCCTATACTGCTTACATTCTCTTTATCTTTTTGTAGTAACTTCCCTATACTAATTATATTTTTTAAAACATGATTTTTTATATTATTCTATAATTTTATTCTACTGATTTGCTGCATCCTACGCTCGTCATATAGCATTAACACTGAACTGACATACAACATCAACACTGAATGACATACAACATCAACACTGAATGACGTACAACATCAACACTGAATGACGTACAACATCAACACTGAATGGACGTACAACATCAACACTGAATGGACGTACAACATCAACACTGAAACTGACATACAACATCAACACTGAACTGACATACAACATCAACACTGAATGGACTAAACATCACATGAATGACTAAAACATCACACTGAATGGACGTACAACATCAACACTGAATGGACGTACAACATCAACACTGAACTGACATAAAACATCAGCACTGAACTGACATACAACATCAACACTGAACTGACATACAACATCAACTCTAAACTGACATACAACATCAACACTGAACCGATATACAACATCAACACTGAACTGACACACAACAGCAACACTGAACTGACATAAAACATCAACACTGAACTGATTTGCTTACTTCCTGAAAGGAAGTTATTCTCATTCCATACTCTACAACATAGTAGAGGTTGTACACGTTAGAATCAAACCAGAAGCAGGTGCTGGTGAGTCAGTCGTGTCACGTGCAGGTAGAAGTGAAGCATGTAGAAGTGAAGCAGGTAGAAGTGAAGCAGATAGAAGTGAAGCAGGTAGAAGTGAAGCAGGTAGAAGTGAAGCAGAGTAGAAGTGAAGCAGATAGAAGTGAAGCAGGTAGAAGTGAAGCAGGTAGAAGTGAAGCAGGTAGAAGTGAAGCAGGTAGAAGTGAAGCAGGTAGAAGTGAAGCAGGTAGAAGTGAAGCAGTAGAAGTGAAGCAGGTAGAAGTGAAGCAGGTAGAAGTGAAGCAGGTAGAAGTGAAGCAGGTAGAAGTGAAGCAGGTGTAGAATGAGAATAGTTGGCTTTCAGTAGTCAAGGAAATCAGTTCAGTGTTATAGTTGTATGACGGGCGTAGGATGCAGATAGTCCGTAGGGCAGTGCTTCTCAAACTTTTCAGTATGGCCGACCGGCAGGAATTTTTTCCATTGCACCAGGGACCGGTTCACTATTTTCCCTGCACTGACAATTTTTTCTGTCCTTTTTTTGAGAACATCTGCGGACCGGCAGTGGATGGCCCACGGACCGGCACCGGTCCGCGGACCACCACTTTGAGAAGCACTGCCGTAGGGTATTGAAAAATAATAAAAATTCATGTATTGAAAATAATAATGTGTATATTATAGTAGTAAAATATATAGAATAAACAATCCAATCGTGTGTACAATCCACTGTCCGGCAGGCTTCACCAGGAATATCCAGTTGTCCGAGGAGGACCGACTCATCAAGTTTCTGATGGCCCGCTACAAGAGACGTGGTACGTACGCTCGACCGGTCAAGAAATACAATGAGAGCATCACTGTCAACTTTAACATGCAGCTCATTCAGATCATGGACTTGGACGAGAAGAATCAAGTACTGACGCTTAACGTCTGGGACAGATATGTACGTATACTCTTTATGAGGGACGAGGGTTTGGGTATATATATTATTATATTGAATAATTGAAAAATTAGGTGTATTGAAAACATTTGGGAATGAACATTTTGAAATAATTAAGTTTATTTAGTTCATGCGGGATTAAAATTGTTAATTTATTATTTAGTTTCTTTAAAATTCATTTAAGATATAATATTTTATATCCACTAGAACAGGGGTTCCTAACCAGTGGTGCATGCACCCCCAAGGAGTGCATGAGCAGGTTCTAGGGGGTGCATGAACCATTCAGAGAAAAAAAAGAAAAAAAAGAGGAAGAACAAAAAAAGAAGAAGGAAAAAAAAACAAAAAACTGATAAACTGAAAATATAAACCATAAGCAAGGCATGCCGCGTTAAAGGGCGCCCATATACAATCTTTTTTTTTACTTGTTCACACAGCGTTCTGCGCCTGTCGAAAATTGACGGAAAAACTTTTTCGCAAAATGAACGGTTCGCTCAACATGTTCCTCGGAATTTCGTGTTTTAGGTCACAGTTTTCTAAAAATAATTTAATTTTGTCATTAAATACGTCAGATATATGTCTTCCGGGGACCCTCTCACTGTTTTGATAGGATGTAAACATTGGGATTTTTTTCCTTCACTTTTATTGTTCTGTACGCTGCAAAGGTCTTAAAAACGTTAATTGTAAGTCATTATTTGTCATTGAAACATAAAATCTTGAGTTGAGCATCCAATTCCGGTCATTAAAAACATCAACTTCGTCAGTTAAAAATTTGCCTGTGACTGGTACGACTTTCCGATTGTCATCACCCCCTCAAAATCGTTAATAAATAATTTTTAAAAAGGAGAGAGTGATGGAACACAAAAGCCTCAATGCTTCCACTGTGGGAAAATCTTGTGCAATGACAACATGAAGCCTGTTAGACTCCGAGAGCACTTGGAGAAAGTCCATCCATCCAATTCCAAGGACAGTGTTGAGGTCTTCAAGCAGAAGAGAGCTCGCTTCTTGACCTCAGTTACCTTGCCCAAGCTTGGATTTTCTTTGTCACAGAAACCTGCACTAGAGGCATCATTCAATGTTGCATATCTTATTGCAAAGAACAAGAAGCCCCACACCACTGGAGAACTTTGGTGAAGCCTTGTGCTCTGGAGATGGTGGAACTGATGTGTGGTCACCAGCAGAGGAAGCAGGTTGAGAAAGCACCTTTGTCCAATAACACTATTCATTCCAGGACATGGCTGTAGACATTCTGGATCAAGTCTTGTGCAAGATGAGAAGCAGTCCTTTTCCATTTAACATGCAGCTGGATGAAGCCACTGATGTAGCACAATGCAGTCAGATTCTTGTATTTCTGAGATATGTTCTCAGTGGATTGCTGAAGGAGGAATTTCTCTTTTGTAAGCCACTCCTAGCTACTGCCAAAGCTGCTGATGTGCTGCAGCTAGTCAGGGCATTCTTTACTGAAAACCAGTTTGATTGGACTTCAAGAATTTCTTCAATTTGCAAGGTGTTGCTCCCTCCATGCTCGGTAATAAGTCATGATTTTCAGCACTGGTAAAGAAAGAAGTCCCAGAAATTGTCACTACACACTGTATCCTTCATCGTCTGGCCCTGGCATGCAAAACTCTACCTCCAACCTTGAAGTCAGTTCTTTCTACTGCAGTCCAAGTTGTACATTTTATCCGCTCACATGCCTTGAACCACTGCCTCTTTAAGTTGTTCTGTCAGGAGGTGGGCTCTGAGCACGAAGTTCTGCTCTACCACACTGAGGCGCGCTGGTTGTCCAGGGGACGGATACTTTCTCGGTTAGTAGAACTGAGAGTGGAGCTTGCCATTTTCTTGCGAGAAAAAGAGAGTGACCTTGCTGACAAGTTTGACTGTCCAAATTTAATTCATTACTTGGCATACCTTGTTGACATCTTCACCATCTTGAATGAGTTGAACAAATCTCTCCAAGGACCTGCTGTGACTGTAATGGATGCTACTGAGATATTACAAGCCTTCCTTAACAAAGCGCCACTATTCCAACGACGACTAGAAAAGTCCAACTTGGCCAAATTTCCACTCTTGGATAAAGTTGTAATACCTGGTGCAGAAGGGATCACTGCCTGACAAACTCAAAGGGGAAATTTCAGAGCACCTTTCAACATTGCAAAAGTCCTTTGATGGGTATTTCTGTCAAGAAATTGCTAGGAAAGACCTTTGGATTCGCAATCCTTTTCTCTGTGACTTGGACAACATTGATGACAGGGACTTTGCTAAAGATGACCTGATTGATTTGAGAACCATAGAAGTACCGAGGAGTGCCTTCAGTTGCAATACCTTGATTGAATTTTGGTGCGCCCAGCTAGATTCCTACCCACAACTAGCCAAGAGGGCAGTACTAACTCTCCTTCCATTTGCCACAACCTATCTCTGTGAAGCAGGATTCTCCACACCTTTGACGAAAAAAACCAAGGAAAGGAATAAGTTGAATGCAGAGGATGACATGAGAGTTGCTTTGTCCAAAACAGTCACCAGATTTAAATCGCTGATTGATCATAAGAAGCAGCAGATCTCTCACTAAATTCCCTGTTGCCTATGGTCAAAACTGATGTGTTCCTAAAATAAACATAGTTTATTATGCATTTTCAGCAAGTTTCACGAGGGGGTGCATGAACTTTATTGGGCATCTGAAGGGGTGCATGGACCCCCAAAAGGTTAGGAACCACTGCACTAGAACATCGCATAACAATTCCTTTGTAGTCGGGGAGGTAAAAAACGATGTTTAAAAAAACAATTTATATCTTTGTCCAACAAGCTTTTAGATACAGACGGAATATTGAGAAAACTAACGCGGATTATAATTTCTTTATTAACTAAAAACAACTACTGTGGGTGTGAGATCAAGTAGAATTAAACAAATATAATGTACTAGACGCCCCGCGGCGTACCATACCCCGCAGACTTGCTCATGGAGAGTTCTTTTACCCCTTTAATGAACTTTTTAGGGCGCCTACGGCGCCGACCTTTTTCAATAGCCCAACTAACTTGTCCTTGTTTGATCAATACGAAATATTACACTTTCTGAAATGCACACAAAGTATTTTATAATAGGGGTTATAAAACCCCCTTTGTTTTTTGATGTTATAATTAACCATCATCAAATCCTCTTTTTACATTGTTTCCTTTTTCCAAAATTAAAATATCAGCGAAAACAATGACGTCATATAATTTTTTTTACAGCGCATATTTAATTTGCACACCTTTTGATGCATTGGTGCAGTAATTTGGTGCGCTGCTTTCTAAAATTAGTATCTGTTGCACATGCAGCTTCTTGTTGCCTCGCAGGGTCCGACCACGAAGAGAATTATATATATAGATTATTTGGAAACAGGATCCAACCAAAAATTGAATCCCTATTTTAAAATTATCCTTTTTGTCTAAAATTTGTATATTAAAATATCGTTGATTATAGAGACAAAAATATAAAAAATTAAAGTCATTGTCATATTAAACTATCTATAAGAGATAATTTCAAAATAAGTGCATAATGTAACAGTAATGTTATTACTATACTTTATATTACAATTTTCTTGCAAGCTTTTGAAATAAGACTGTGTTAGTTTCTTGAAATTCTTTTTTGAAATCAACATGACATTTACAACTTTTTCAATTTAGTTTAATAATGCTTTGAGATAAGTAGCTATTGCCTTTTTAGTAATTTTAGAGGGGGGGGTGTAATTCCTTATCTTATACCTACTGTTACGAATATTTAATTTATTTAAACAGCCTAAGACGTGGGTCGAATTTTTTAAACTTAAGTCTTAAGATTTTTAAACTCTGCGTTTTACTTTACTTTAAAAAAAAAGTAATGCACTACTGATTTAAAAGTAATATTGAGCTAAATCGCTTTCTTTTATATTAGCTAAATTAATACAAAATAATCATTGGTTACTAGGGAGATGGATGTATCTAGAAAAAACTTAGTTCACATAAACCTGATAACTCATTTGAATTTTATATCGATCTGAATTGAATATATCCACACCTATTCAGTCCACGATACCAATATCTTTTTTTTTCTTAAAATTTACATATTTGTTTCACATACTTTTTAAAGCAAATAGATCAATATAAGAACTATCATTGGCAAATTAATTATCTAATAACCAGAAACATAGACGGGAACAAACGGCCCGGGAATAGTAAAATAGTGGTCTCAATGATATAATTTATCCAAAAAAAATGTTTTATCGCAAAACGGGAATTTAACAAATAATTCCTCCAATTAGATAATGGAATCCATCGGTAAATAGGACTATTTCGGTGAAGGAACAAAAATAAACAAACAATTTATAAACATTTCTGTACGTATTTTAATTTGTTTTTTTATCGATTCATTTGATTTTCTTTCTTTCAGTTCTAATAGCGTAGTAAATACTATATATGATACATGTGTTTTTAGTCCGAATGCAATTCCTTGCTACGTTCATCTATAACTAAGAGACGTTTGAGTATGCAGGATTTTAAATTAAATTAATACCCTATTGAATTGTTTGTTTAGTTTTGTTTTAGTAAAATTGTCTCAGGTATGAGAAAAGACATTTTACAAGTTATTTCTGACCAACTGCAAGTTGTATTTTCAAGAGTATTTAGATATATCATACACATAAATACTTAACAAAAAATATTGGCATATTTTTACTATGCAATTAAACTTTTGAGGCATTACACTTCCGCTGCAGAGTGCGGGTATATTTCTAGTTGAATATAAAGTAAGGATATTTTGGTGTCAATTTAGGTACGTTACTTGATGAAATATGGTTAGTTATAAGTATTTGTTTAGCTTAGGGGAAGCATGATAGAAGGGAGGATTGTGTTCTGGTTTAAGAACAACGTTAATGTTACCAGGCTAAACCTCAACCTAAAAAAATAAAATATAGGAATATTTTAGCCAAAGATGTAGATATATATATATATTTAAAAGTGTAACTTCTCTGTCTCTCTCTCTCTCTCTCTCTCTCTCTTCTTCTCTCTCTCTGTATGCCTCTCTCTCTCTATCCCTCGCTCTCTATCTCTCTTCCCCTCTCTCTCCCTCTCTCTCTATCTATCTCGCTCTACCCACTCTCTCTCTCTCTCTCTCTCTCTCTCTCTATATATATATATATATATATATATATATATATATATATATATATATATATATATATATATATATATGTATATATATATATATATATATATATATATAAATACATATATATATATAAATGTATTAATTAATCGTTAATTTCCGCAGCCCTCATAAATATATATATATACAGACATATTAGAATACTGTATGAAAGAAGTTATAGAGCCTTCTATGTCTTATTGTCTTATGGCTATGGCATGTCAATATTTAACAAACTTTGTAAAATATCTTTTATTCTTAACCAATACTCTTGCGTGGTTGTACAATGAACTCTCTATTTCTAGAGGGCGTGCCTCGGATTTCTTTCAACAATGGTCAATAATGCATCAACAGCTGGTAGTCAGCCAAGCAAACTTCACAGTCATGTATTATAGGACAGTCGAAGACCAGCTAATGTCTTCATTTATTTATGGGAAACTTAGTTCGGGCCGATTCGATTTTAAAAAGAGCCAGCACTTTAATTGCAACCAGCACTTTAATCACAACAGTCACGCACTTCAATCACAACTGGCACTTTAATCAGAACTGTAATCACAGCTGGCACTGTAATCAGAACTTTAATCAGAACTGACACGTTAATCACAACTGGCAATTTAATCACAAATGTTGCTTTAATCACAACTGGCACATTAATCATAACTGGAACCCTTTCATGTACTTTAATCATAGTTTGTCCTTTTATCAATGCTAGCACTTAAATCACTGTTATTCATATAATTAAATATGGCAGTGCAACTGATTTAATAACCATTAGTTTTAGTTTTAGGGGGGGACGCTCAGATTATGTAGTGTCAGCACTCTTCATCTGTAACAGCGCCCTTGAATATAGATTTACAGAACGAGACAACTGACTTTCTCAGATGTTTACAGAGAATCACTTCACTGGATATCTTGCCATTGTTTTTCTGTTCATTTCCACCGATGGAAGTTTAAGAAATTCGCGGCCGCTAGATCGTTTTTCGAAATGAACCTTAGTGTTTACTGGCAAGGATCGAACATGGAGTTCAGCTGATGGGCTGGAAGCTTTAGGCGGGTTTTTGGCATGTGTTCTCGATTAAATGTTCTCTGGTAGCGTTTGCTTCAAGTCAGCGGCAAGTTGCCTATTAATCCCACCCTTAATGCATTAACTTCTTCTTCTGTCGTTCCATTACCCATGAAGTGGGCCGTTTTACACGCATTCCAAGCAATGAACTTGGCGTCCCCAAAGTACCAGAGCTGCACATGAGTGTCTCAAAAGTTTATCACAAGTAAATATGAAAATAATTTAAGTTTAGAGAAAGTGGGAATGCTGAAATTGCTATATTTTCACACAGAGTGAACTTGCTTATTCAGAAAGTGAAAGAAATTATGATGTAAAGAAATTGTATTAGTTATACACGCCAAACCTTGAAACGTTCGGATCGAAATCTCCAAAGAGATCTATACATATAGAGAGGGGACAGTGCCTTTTGTGCATGAAAATACGGGGCTGTGGAAAGGGAGAGGGTTCTTAGTGTATCAACATCTCAACAGGAACAAAAGTTAGGTTATTTGCTGATGATTGTATAATCTATAGAACAATTAAATCAGAACAAGATAGCAAAATTTTACAAAAAGACCTAGATGAATTGATAAATTGCGAAACTAACTGGAGTATGAGTTTCCACCCAGAAAAGTGTCAACTGTTAAGAGTAACAAAGAAAAAGAAACAAATAAATTCAAAATATTTCATTCATGGAAAGGAACTGACCCAAACTAAAGATGCAAAATACTTAGGAGTCATAATAAATGAGAAATTATCATGGAATCAACTTGTCAATGAAGTTATTAAAAAATCAAACAAATCCTTAGGCTTTATAAGGAGAAACCTTTACAAATGTAATAAAGATATAAAACTAAAATGCTATCTCACTTTGGTGAGACCTGTACTAGAGTATGCATCTTCTGTATGGGACCCATCCACCAAAGAAAACATTGATATACTAGAACAAATCCAAAAAAGAGCTGCCAGATTCATTACTGGAGAATAATCAAAACTGACTAGAATAACACCATTAGTTAAATCATTAAACCTTGGAACACTAGAGCACGAGTTCCCAACCCCGTGCCCGCAGGCACCATGGCGCCCGCGGAACGATTTGTATGTGCCCGCCACTATTCGACAGAGACAGTACACATTTTTAATTAATGTGAAGTATTTTCATTTATTTGTTAGACTTTTAATTTTTTTGAGTGCCTAGGTTTATTAAATATGTTCGTATGTTTGCGATATTGTATGTATGAGTGGTCCCTTTGCTGACAGTACTTGTCGAAACTTGCCTAGCGGCGAGCCAGACTGCACTCTTCACGCTAGCCTGGAACAGGGAGTGCTATTTGCACATCACTCCTTGTACACGCAGAAAACTCGAAGTGAACGAGCGCCACGAACTGAGCCGATGAACGCCGAAGGCACCAAAACACATGGAACATGACTCGATTGCTTCGTCGATCATCGGCTCACTTCGGTTTTTCGGCGTGTACAAGGAGTGAGGTGCAAATAGCATTCCCCGCCTGAAACCGCGTTGTTGTCATTGTGATTGCGATTGCTGTCCCGTTCGGTCGCGACAGTTAGCTAGGAGACATCTTTGTCTGCCGAAACATGAATTAGAAGATAAAGAATATGATCTTATTCTGCTTACTGAAGTACTTTGGCTCAGTAAAGGAAAGGTGTTTACAAGATTTGTGAGTTTAATTGAAGAAATAAAAACATTTATAAACGATAAAAATGAAAATTATGATTAACTAGCTGACTCTCGCTGGCTGATTGATTTGGGATTTCTCACATACATCATGGAAAAAATGAATTCTTTAAATTTGGAGTTGCAGGGGAAAGACAAAAAGATGTCTAAAATGATAAGCTCTGTAAAGTCATTTAAAGCTAAATTGGATTTGTTGATATCACATCTGCAGATCAATTCTCTCGTGCATTTCCCACATATGAAGAAAGTGCTAGGTAACAATGAATTAAACGTTTAATTATTTATTAAGCATCTTCAAGTATTAAAAAACAGTTTGTAGAGAGATTTTTGAAGTTTACACACGTCGAGCCAATTGTTTCCTTCTGTATCAATCCTTTTACTTGCCAAATAAATGTAATGGAAATGGCAGCATGTATTGCAGATTTTGTTCAAGGTAAGACAGAAGAACTAGAGTTAGAAATTTTGGACCTTAAGAATGATATTTTACTAAAATCCTTAATATCATTGGACAGAGAAACATTCCCATTTCTGCAGAAAGCGGCATATAAAATTGAATCAATTTTCGGTTCGACATATTTATGCGAATCATTGTTTTCCAACATGAAATAATAAAATCAAGAAATAGATCTTGACTCACCGATGAGCATCTTTAAGATTGATTGCTAAGTGCCGTCCATAAAGTACGTCACGCTATTTTTGACCATTTTCAACTCGCGCTGTCACAAATCTCGAAACCCCCCCCCCTAAAGTACTTCACACTTTCGAACTAAAATGTTGTTTTTTTATTAACAAAATGATTAAAATTTAATATAAAACACTGTGACGTCATACATGGCCGGACCCCCCCTCCCCCTTGTCACAAACTGTCACAATTTCTTACACCCCCTCCCCCCCCCTGGAGCGTGACATACTTTATGGACGGCCCCTAACAGGTTTATTGTCATACTATCCTAATTATGAGGCACTGGCCAATGATATGCAATAAGAGTGTTTGCATTGACGTTTGATATTTTAATTTTTTATAAAATGTTTTCTTTGTATTTGTGTTGTTTTTTTCAAACTTTATGAATATGCTATACGTACATTTCTCTGTGTGTATGCCATTTGAATAATACTTTTATTATTTTGAAACATGTTTGTTTATTATTTAATAATACATTATGAAAATTAAAAAAACAATTATGGGAAAATGAGAAGTTATGGAAGGAGTTTGTCGATTAATAAACAACCCCGTAAAAACAAAGTTTTTGACTATAAATCCCTTATATGTGAGACATAACTAAAAGTATTGATTATATTCAAAAGTTACACAAATTTACAGACTGAAACCGAAATTATCTCCCTTGACTCTAAAACTAGGTCAAAACTCTACCAGACGATGACTAAACATTCTAAATAGTGATTTATATAGATAAACTAAAAATGCATTAATTTAATTACGGTACGTTCGATCGATCTGAAATTTTGATACGATGCATTGTTAGGAGAGACGGGTCCGTGTGCCAAATTTCTGCTCGGTGGCTTAACTGGAAGTGGGTCATTTTTGACATTTGTTTTTCCGCGGGCGGACGGGCGTCGCGGGCGGGACGAACGACGGTCGAGGACGAATGAGACGGCGGTGAAGTTAATATAAGGGATTTAAAAAAAATAGGTGGTGCCCGCCACCCTACCGATATTTTAGAATGTGCTCTAGAGTACAAAAAGGTTGGGAACCCTTGCACTAGAGGATAGAAGAACCAATAGTAAAGTAGTAATCATACATAAAGCAATTAACTCTAATTTAGAAATACAACACAAAGATAACTTAATACAACCCTCAGATAGACATAAGGATAAAAACACCTTTCTTATTCCGTATGCAAGAACAAACTCATACAAATTTTCGTTCTTCCCGTCCGGAATTCGGGCGTGGAATGGGTTGCCTGAAGAAACCAGGAAAGCCGACACTTTATCAACATTTAAAACTCTAATAAGAATGCAGGACTAAACACAAACCATAGATAAGCGTAGGACGCAATAATCTTCTGTATAGAAGGAGCGTCTGAAACAGATAAGATAAGACAAGACAATGCTCTTGACAAAGTAGCACTTCTTTATGTAACCCTATAACACCTGAGTAGTTATCGGCCTATGTTTCGGTTTGGTTTTATTATTGTTAAGATCACTTTAGACCGTGCCACAAACTCAACAGCAATAATGAATCAAACAAATTTAATATAATATATCTCTTAGGTACGTCCTCCTTCTACAACTTCAATGGAGCAAATCCTTACTCAACTACCTAACCGTCACTATATATACGTCACATCGCTTAACACTTTTGACCGTGCCACAAACTCAACAGCAATAATGAATCAAACAAATTTAATATAATATATCTCTTAGGTACGTCCTCCTTCTACAACTTCAATGGAGCAAATCCTTACTCAACTACCTAACCGTCACTATATATACGTCACATCGCTTAGCACTTTTGACCGTGCCACAAACTCAACAGCAATAATGAATCAAACAAATTTAATATAATATATCTCTTAGGTACGTCCTCCTTCTACAACTTCAATGGAGCAAATCCTTACTCAACTACCTAACCGTCACTACGTCACATCGCTTAGCACCGCGTCATAAAATAATAGCGCGTTCATTATAACGCGCACCATGCGCCAAACCAACCAAAACATCACTAACGCGTAAAATCCTATTAACCCTTTATATTATACTCGTCAGCCTACATACTTCAGTGGTTTCCATTATCAAGTCAGATGGCTCCTAACCTATAGGTATAGCGTTATCAGCGTAGAGTTCAGAGATTCCTAGGCTATACCCCTAAAGTTCTAAACATCGCTATAGGTTGCTCAGCTTAAACATCAGTGTTACCCAGCCTGTACACATTAGCGGCCAATATGCTATATCTCCAATCTTTTGTAGCTAATAATTTTGATGTACGTTGATCCATTCAGATTTGGTACGACTATCACTTGGTATGGAACCAATCGGAATATGGAGGAGTCACTACTATACGTGTGCCATCCAGCAAGATATGGATACCTGATCTAAAGCTTTATAACTAGTAAGTATACAGTGTGAGAGAATAGAACAAATTAAACAACCCCGTAAAAACAAAGTTTTTGACTATAAATCCCTTATATATGAGACATAACTAAAAGTATTGATTATGTTCAAAAGTGACAAACATTTACAGACTGAAACCGAAATTATCTCCCTTGGCTTTAAAACTAGGTCAACTCTAGCAGACGACGACTAAATATTCTAAATTGTGATTTATATAGTATAGATAAACTAAAAATGCATTAATTTAATTACTGTACGTTCGATCGATCTGAAATTTTGATACGATGCATTGTTAGGTGAGACGGGTTCGTGTGTCAAATTTCAGCTCGATGGCTTCACTGGAAGTGGGTCATTTTCGACTTTTGTTTTTTCTGTGGGTGGACGGGCGTCGCGCGACGACGGGACGACGGTCGATGACGAATGAGACGGCGGTAAAGTTAATATAAGGGATTTTAAAAAAAGGAAAGATTCGTTATTAAATCTTTGTAATATAATGCGTTGAATAAATCGGCACAATTAGTATGCTGTTCTTTGATTATAAATACATTGGTGTAGAGCAGTGTTGCTCAATTATTTTCTGTCACGCCACCCAAAGAGCAAGAAGAAAACCTTTCACACCATTTAGTATCATTTGTCTATAAAATTGTTATAAGTACACCATTTCGCGACCCCCCTTTAGGGAGCTTCGCGCCCGCCTCCCTGGGGGGCGCGCCCCATTATTTGAGAAACACTGGTGTAGAGTGACTTGATGGAAATACAAATAAACTCTGAATTGTGTAGTTCGCTTATTAAATCAACAACGAAAAAGTATATGTATTGTTTAGATAGTTCAATAAATCAACAATGGAACTGTGTTGTGTTTAGATCGTTCATTATTTTAATAAAGAAATTATGAATGTGAAGCTTGTTCATTAAATCAACAAACAAACAAAATAAAAACAAACAAACAAACAAATAAAAAAAACCAAGTTTTTTAATATAAATCCATTATGTAAGAGACATAACTAAAAGAATGTTCATTAAAATACGCAGCGCAACGCAATCCAAAAATACAAAATTGTAGTTATGTCTCGTAAAACATGTTTAATATAATGCACACCTATCAGGAATATGTTTATAAAAAGTATTCTCAATAAAATACGCACCTTATTGCATGACAGGGGAGGTTGTTTAATATAATACGCACCGCGACACTAAGCAAAAAAAGTTCACATGTTACATAGAGATAAATAAAGATAATCTAAAAATTCATTAATTTAATTAAGGTACATTCGATTTATGTGAAATTTTGATACACCATTTTTATCATCGCACGAGTCTGCCTGCAAAATTTTAGCTCGCTAGCTTACGAGGAAGTGGGTTAAAAATCGATCCAAAGTTTTTTCGACAAGGACTCAGACACCGCGAGTTAATATAAAGGATTTAAAAACTATAATACATTCAGCTGCTGGGATGCACACAAAAAGACTATTTACTACTTTTATTTTAAATCATACAACTTGAGTCTTGAGAAATCTGAATGCATCACTTTTATTTTTATAGCCTAAAATAAGTGACACTACAGTATGAACTGTATAATAATGCCTTTAATAAATTAAAAACCTAAGTTCTCACGAGAAAATTAAATTTCGCTGTGAAATAATATACGTGTAGAAACTGCAGGATTACCTATTTAACATACATTGATTGCTATATACTGGTCATCTCACTAAATTTCAACATGTCTAATAAACATGATCTGGATAATTAAATCTAGAAGCTATTTTTGTCACCGTGACTGGTGACTTGAGACAACTATTTTATAATTCACGTCTGCCACCTGTAGACATCTTGTAAAGACGGTAAAAGATGTTTTACACCTTTAACACCTTGACAACAATAGCAAGATGTGTTTATACTACCAACACCTTGATACCAACCAGGTGTGATAAGGACGTCGGACGTTTACACAATTAACACCGTCCATAGTGTGTGTACATATTCTCACGTGGCTCGTACCAAGTGTTTATTTAGACGCCATGTTTGATTTGTTTATAACTGTCCACAAATGTCCGACTTCTTCCACAGTGCTGACGAGAGATTGTCTGAGAGAAGAGACGCAAGATGCGTGGTACAATCATCTGGAAGAGTCCTTTGGATGCCTCAAGCCATTTACAAGTATGCAGATATATATTTATATACTAGGGGCAAGTACCCGGCTATCCCGAGTTTAAAATAAGGTTTTCTTTAGAAGCGTACAAAACTGTTTATTTGCATGCAATTAAAGGGTACATTAATCTTAGAGCAATGTGATAGACAACATTTTTGGCAGTTCCATATGGAGTGTGTACAAAAAGATTTTATTCTTTGCCCGCTCTGGAGCAGGCCAGCCCACTCTGGAGCAGGCCAGCCCACTCTGGAGCAGGTCCATGAGAGAAGCATGGTGTCTCCAAGTCTATCACAGCAATCCCAAGAGACTTGTTGATTGTCATGGCGACACTGACTGACGGACGGACGCGCTTAGCCGCAATATCTTATATATATGGAAAAACTACATTCAGGCCCCTGGCCCCCAAAGGAGTGATAATTTAAAATTATTTTCGCCAGTTAGCATTTTGGGAGGGTACTCAACAACTTCCCAAAGTTTCATGCTCCTGCCTACACAGGAAATTGGAGATTTAAAGATGAGCCTGATTTATATAGCTCAATTAAGAAAAAAAACTACGTTTGGGCCCCCGGCCCCCCAGTTAGTGATATTTTTTTTCGACTGCTGCCATCGTGGGAGGGTACTCAACAACTTTCCAAAGTTTCATGCTTTTGCCTACAAAGAAAGATGAGGAATTAGTGTTGATTCAGTTTTATATAGCCCATATAAGGGAAAAAACGGTTTTGGGCCCCCGGCCACCCATGAGTGGAAATTTTTGCATTCTTTTTCGCCAATTATCGTCATAAGAGTGTATTCAGCAAGTTCCCAACGTTTCATGCTTCTACCTTTACGGGAAGTTGAAGAATTAGTGCTGAGTCAGTTTTAAATATAAGGAAAAAAAACTACATTAGGGCCCCCGGCCCCCAGTAAGTGATAATTAAAATAATTGTTTGTTGCCTGTTACCATCGCCAAATGATACTTAACAACCACCCAAAGTTTCATGCTTCTACCTACAAGGGAAATAGGATAATTTTTTATAGAGCTCATATAAGGAAAAAACTACATTTTGGGCCCCGGCCCTCAGTATCTTATATATATGGAACGAAACCTGTTTAAGAACCTTTCTTTTGTCATTGTGTATATGTGTACCAAATGTGACGTTATTTGGTTGTCTGGATCTTGAGTTATTAGGTAACAGACAGACAGACAGACAACAAATGCGTCTTACATGTATAGAGATATATTGTGTGTGTGTGTGTGTGTGAGTGTGTATGTTTTACTTGAGAGTATTCAGATGTAGGATAGTTTTGACCTGTTTAAAAATTATTTGAAAAAGATCTTCAATTCTTTTAACACAAAAAATTATATTAACCCATTGCCCGCCATCTCTCTTCTTCAACCCTTCTTTCCTCTTTATTCCAAAGTACACCTTGTTTTTGATTAACGACTTGCACGACTTGCTACTGCCTTAACTCATATCAGACTATGTTTGTACTTTAACCCAAGGCACACCATTTTTCTCACTTAACCCTTACCTCACGATATCTCTTGTTTAGGAGCTCGTGTGAGATAGACGTGGCCACTTTCCCTTTTGACATCCAGAACTGTACACTCAAATTTGGTTCATGGACTCATGATGGTAATCTCATAGATCTGATGGTACTCAACATGGATGATAGCACAAGCGAGAACGGAAGTATCGACATGTCACAATTCGTCAAGAGCAATTCTTGGGAGATATTAGCAGTGAGGAAATATAATTAATACAATTTTTTTAAATTTTATTTTGTAATCTTTATACCATTTTTAAATATCAATATGCAGAGGCGAAACTAGGTGGGTGCGGAGCGTGCGGACTTCACCAGGTGACACCATCACAAGGGGTGACACCAAGGTGTAAAATTATGCATGCTCGCGTTATGTGGCCCAGGCAGATTTGGAGGTCTATGGGGTAAGTCGTGAGGGAATGACACTATGAGCTACCGCACTGGGTGACAACAACTATAGTGACGCCTCTGTTAATATGCCACTTTTACTCGCATATTTTAGTGCTATTACAGCCATATTTCTGCCCTGTTAAGCCATATTACAAACCAGTTTCAAAAATATTTTGATTACTGTTACATCCATATTACAGTCAGCTGTTTTATAGTTGAATGCTTATATTCCCCACAGTACCCAGCCAAAAGACACAAGCAGCTCTACACATGCTGTCCTCTTGAACCTTACACCGACTTGTCATTTACAATAGTCTTCCGACGAAGGTCCACTTTCTACAATTACATTCTGATCCTCCCATGTATACTCTTGACTTCTCTAACGCTGGTTTTGTTTTGGATACCCCCAGAATCACCAGCAAAAATGATGCTTGGTAGGTCAGGTGCCACACTTTTAGTGAAAGTCAAGTAGACCAGGTACTCTGTTACACAAGTCAGGTCTTGTAGTGCAGATCATGTAGACCAGGCAGTCTGTTATAAATAACATGTCAAGACTGTCTTAGTCACAGGCAGGTCAGGTCTTGTAGTACAGATCATGTAGCCAGCCATCTTCTAGTTGTATCTATGTGACTTTCTGGAAGCTCAAAAATTTTAATGATAAATTAAATTCTGAAACAAGAATGGTAGATTTTAACAGGTTAACAACCATGACAAATATTTGTATTGACATAACTCTTATTTATATGATGTTAGATTGTCTGTTAATGTTTGATTTATCTTTATGATGCTATCAGGCTATCATCATAAACAACATCACAGAAAAGTTAACTCTTTTATTTATGGTGATGTTCAATAAATAACATTCCAAGTTCACACAGTATTTTTTAATGAAATCAGTTTGTTGCGGATTACAAGCAAACCATAAAATTTATAATATAAACATCAACCATTAATTCACCATTAAACATTAATTGCAAACAATCATCTCAGAAGTTGGTGATCCACTTTATTTTTATAAGTTTCATTTGATAGGATCTTTGTCAGAAAAATGTAACTTGGAATAACTCGAGAATTTCTTCTTATTAATTCCAACAGGCATCAACATTTTCGTAGCATTTTTCCTTCTGTTATTACTGATGGAAGCTAACCTGCCTCCGTCAGCTGCCAAAGTGCCTCTTTTAGGTAAGATTTTTAAAGATACTTTTATTTAGTTTTACTGTTTTTAATTTTTAATTAAATTTTAATTTATTTCTAATGATATTCACATTTCATGAAGACATCATTATCATCAAAAGTCTCATGTTGTTATTTAAAGAACCTGCCTCTATCATCTAAAGATCCTTTCATTATATTCCAGGGACCTACTATTGCCTGAACATGATCCTCATCACATTATCATCTTTCCTCAACATTATTGCTGTGCACTTCTCATTTTATGGTGCCAGACGACCATTGCCCCATTGCCTAAGAATGGTAAGTAAAAGATGTTTGCCTAACAGTGGAAATTAGATGACTGTTTCTGAGAATGTTAAGTAGATTATAATTTCTGGGAATGTTAACTCTCAAACTATTACGGATTAAGGGGGGTGCTGATTGGGCTAAAGCATGGGGCCCCCAATGATTTATGGGCCCCAAAGTTATTATATTGTATAATTTAGGTGGCTAGGCTGGGCACCAGGTGAGATTACAGCCAGGGGCCTCGTGCAATCTGAATCCGCCCCTGCTCTCAAATATCCTTGGTTTCTTCCCCTTTTTTCCACTTGATTTAGGTAGTCACAGTAATAAATAAATAACACTACAAATAATAGCATGTTATGCGTCTATATGTTCACAATTGAATTATCTATCCAGTGATAGCAAATGTAAGTCTACCGTTTTAATGTAGCTTGATCTATAAGATTTTTATTCACTTTTTTAAACCCAAATTTTTTACAGAAAATCACAACTTGTCACAAACTGTATGAAGGAATAAATAAATGTTTGCAACAAGCATACAATCTTTGTTATAGCCATCAACAAGCATACAATCTTTGTTATAGCCATCAACAGTTTTCATTTCTACTTATCACATCAAAAAAATTCAAAACATTTAGCTCATATTTAAAAAAGTTGGACTATTTTAAAAAAAGTATCCTTACATTCATAAAATAGAGACATTTTTTTCTTTATGTATTACAAAAATTATAAACTTTAACATGGAATAATTCTATACCTAAACCTATATTTTCAGATCATAATAAAATATTATTCTTAAAATCATTATTATCCTAAAATTCCTTTTTTATTTGTTAAAAAACGTTTAAAACTATTAATTATGATTAAAATAAGACAATTTATCTGCACCTGATAGGAAGATTGTTTTTATTTTAAACCACATTTTAGTGAACCTTGCTCTCTTTTGTTCATATTATTAAAACGAGTTAATAATAGTATTATATTTAATTATTATTTTGTAAAATGTTATTCGGTTATGAGTGATATACGGTTTCGAGTGGTCAGCCGAATATATTTGCCAAATCATATCTTTCTTTTTTCTTACCGGCACCATTCTTTCCTCAGTTGAAATGTAGGGTCTAGAAAGATATAGTTTTATTCACTTTCTTCTAGAACATATGGAAAATATATATCACTTCACTTTTTTTGTTTTGGCCTCAGTATTCCTTTTTGAACATTTCAGAAAATATATAATTTATAGTCTAAAATATGAACTGTCTTGCACATAATCCTTTGAATAATATTTCATTCCATTAAGAAGATTTCAATTTTTTTATACAACTGTTACCTAAGACTACCATTGCCTGAGAATAGTAAATAGAAGATAAACGCTTAAAGGATTGTAAAAAGAATGCCATCACCTAAGAACTCTTTTACCCTCCATCTCTGGAACCATTAAGACATTCATCACACTTCTGACCTCCTTCCTGATGATCAGTTAAGCTTTACAATCCCTTTAGTCCGATTTTTTCAGCTGCCGGTTCAAACCTTTAAATTTTTTTTATATTAAATGAATTAGTTGTAAGGCATTAGCCATAAGGGAATTACCTGTTACTTTTGCTATAAGGATATTAGTAACGCTATAGTGGGTTCTTCTACAAGTACAAGTGTAGTAGTTGTAAGGATATTAAATATAATGTAACCGACATAAGGGTTTTACCTATAAGTGTATTAGCCATAATGTGTTGAATATACAGGTATTTCTTGTATCTTGATGTACGCTTATTAATTATTCAAATTCAATCAGCGGCCCTTAAGACTACAAGATCTTGCAATATTGTCCATAGAACAAAATATAACTAATTATTTAAATTTTGATAGCATAATACACGATTTTTCTACTATGAAAGTTAGGAAAATAAATGTATAAATAATATGTTTACATACTAATGTACACAATTTGTTTGTAAAAATATAATTAAATCATTTATTTATAAATACAAAAATAAAAGCATAATAATTGGTAATTTAATTTTTTGGTGTAAATTTGGAATACGTTTGTCTCATTTGTGCAACCTCAGTAACTTTCTTGTAACCTTTAAAAAAAAAGTAACTCGTATTTTTATAAAAATATGTATTTATAGGTATAACATCTTATTTGGCCTCCTTTATTGCCACTAACTTAAATATGGCATTCAATGGTAGAAATGTTCGTCACCTTTACTTTGTTTCAATTACAATTATTTATATATGTTTATTAATTTATAAAAACCACGATACTATCTACTTAAAAGGGCGGCAAATTGGAGACTGCCCCGGGCGGCTAAAGGTCTAGCTACGCCACTGAATTCAAGTATTACCTATAAGTGATTTACAAGGTCTTAAATAATTAACTCAATTATAAGTGCCATTACCTGCTGAATAATAGTGAAAATATCCTTTAGAAAACAGAATAAGTGTCTGGATAAGGTGGAAATGTACTGTTTAGTGCTTTTCCATCATTATACATGTATTTTAATTGTTTTGTTTTTTTAACTTTTTTTTTGCAGAAATGTTTTTTTTAACAAGGCCTTAGCCAAAGACAATTATAACTGAGTTTTTTTAATTCATGCGCGCTTGGCTGGCGTACCGATCGTCGCGGGTTCGAATCCTTGTGAAGGCAAAGATTTGTTCCCGGGGCCTAGGGCGTCCCTGAGTCCACCCAGCTCCGAATGGGTACCTAACATTAGTTAGGGAAATAAAGGTAGCTGGGTAATGCGTGGAACCCTTATAGCCGAGGCCTGTGAACGCTGCATCACTGCCAACAGACCGCAATGGTCTGTGGACGCATTAATCTTCTGTATAGATAAGACATAAGACAAGTTTCCAGTTGTGGCCGTAGTGGCCAGTTCAGAACAAAGTGTAATTTAAAAAAATAAAAATACATGAAGACCCTCATTAAAAATAAAAATCTATAATATTTTCTAAAGATACCTAACACAAACATTAGTAAAAATCTCTTTCAATTTAGATGAAGCTGTTGGGTTGATTTGCGTGCCTATTTTCCATGAAGTATTGTGTGATTATCTTTTGGTCTCTTCCCTTGTTCATGTTGGAGTCTTCTTCTTTTGATTATTATATTTCCATAATACAATGTTGTTTTCAAAAAGGTTCTAATTTCACTAAAATGTAATTCTTTTTTATTAAATATTTTTATTTCATGTCATGTTAAGCTGAAACAATTTTCTTTTTCACAAGATTAAAATAACTTTTAACCAATTTTGATTAATCTTTCAGGTGATGTTTGAATTCTTCGCCAAGATCCTTTGCATGGACAATCTGGTCAGCCCATTCCGAGACAAAACAATATCAGAACTAACTTCTCGCCTTGTCGGTGACCGTGTCCCGTTCCTTGGCATGCCCCTCAATGGAGACAAGAGCAGTAAGTGGGTCAGGAGTGGTGAAGCCATTTCTGTGGAGCAGCCCCATGTTAGTACCCCACCATTGGAGAACGAGCAGCAACTGATTCATCTCAAGGTCATCAACAACCATCTGTCGGAGCTGCTGGACTTCATAAAGGTGTACAAAGCTCGGATTACTAACAAGGATAAAAAAGAGAGAGTAGCTCAAGAGTGGAAAGCTCTTAGCTTGATATTTGACCGAATTTTTTTCTACATCTACCTGGCCGCCATCATCACCTCACTGTGTGTCATCATGCCAATGATCACAACACCAGATATTGTCATCAATAATGCTGGAGAAGGTGCCATCGTTAAAGAAGATGATTAGAACACATATTAGAAAACTTATTTCAAATCTCTACATGTGTTGTTGTCATGTGATTTTGTACTCACTTGTCCATTAATGTGTAATTATTGTGGTTTTTTTTTGTATTTACATATTGTTGACTCTAATGTGATCATTATGATTATGATTTTTTTTTAAAACTTATTTTCAAGCTGATCCATTTGTGATACCAAAAGTTCTTAGAACATGCATAAATAATGGGTATAATGATGACATCCACTGTCTTAATATTTTTATTATTATAAATGTTTTACACATAATAAATTTATCCCATCAGTTGAAAATGTCATGCTTTCTTGTTGTAATGATAATTTGACAACACAAAAACTATAAAATTAAATGAAAAAAAAATTGCACACTCAACAGAATTGTTCCTGCCTCTATACACCAAGTCTCTACACTCTGTATCCATTAACAAACCCTATGTATATTGACCAAGCTACTACTTGAATATTCTTTAATCAGATCCAAACTTCCAGCAACCAGACTCTAAGCCTGTTGGGCCAAAAGTAGGAAATCTGGATTTTTTACAATATTTAACTTCAGTTAACATGGGGATTTAAATGGGATTTTAAGGCTGAATAGTTTTTTTAATACTCTCTTCATCGAATAAGATTTTCACATTCAAAAGTATTTTGGGGCAAAAAATATACTCCTGGATAAAATCCTATGAATTCTTAGTTAAGTCAGCAACCTGGTGTCACAGATCGAAATTCTAAAGGATGTTGTTTATTTACAGACATTGAGCAAAAAAAAATCTGTTGGTGAATCTACAACTTAATATTAACAACATCTGTAAAAGAACATATTTTAAAACTTCCCCATCTAATCTTATTGTCTCATTTGCTGCATTTCAGATGTCCAATATCACCTTTAAAACAATTCCACTTTTTTCTTTATTATATTTTACTTTTCATTTTCTCAAATACCTTGCAAAGCAGGTGTAGTTCAACTAGTCTATCTAAAACTAGATTTTGTTATTATTTTAAAATTCTATTAGAAAAGTAATCAAAAGCGCCTAAAAAAATTTAATTTTCGAATTTGTTTTAGACTGTTGAAGAAGTTTTGTCATTTAGTATCCAGTGAACATAGCCACCAATCTTTTCAATAGTCATAATTTTGTTTATTGGAGGCTGCAATTGCTTTTGAGCATGTCACGATATCTTAAACATGGCTGTCAGTAATCTCATTTATTTATCTTTAATTGTACATGTATCACTATTTCAACTTATCAACCCCACATCCTCTATAAGATTGTACCTCCTCATTATCATCCCTGCCTCTTATTTCTAAAATCTAAATGTATCAAAAGTGCGATATAATATCAAGTTAATGTATATCTAATTACCTAACATGAGACACAAAATGATCTCATTGTCTGCAAGTATCTGGTTTACACAGCTCAAGTGAAACTATAAGAACTTATTTGTTTGAAACAATCCAGTTGTTTCCCTCCCTCACCCTAGCATGTTCCAGACCACTGCTGAACACCCCCCCCACCCCAATTTTACTGACACATAACCTCACCATTGACTACCAACTTATTTTTTTCCCACTAATAAAGAAATTCCAAAATGGTTGTCTGGGTAAGCGACTTCTTACCATTCTCAATGACATCCTATTGTTATTTTGATTGTGTTCGTCTATCTACTTAATATGGGTGGAACTCAAATAAGATTTCAACACTGATTAGCCAGATGTATATCCGTCAATTTTTTTCTCAACTCCCCTCCATTGTTTAACTAAAATGTTAATAAAGATATATATGTACAACCATACTTTCATCTAAGATAGCTCATAAATTTCCATGCACTTTTTTCAGTATTTTGTGTGTATATTTATACCACTTTGCTTGTCAATATATTTCCATGTCATTGAATCATGTACATTTTTTAGTACATAATAATCAGAGTACACATTTAGACTTATTCATCAAGACTATTAATAGATTTATTATTTATATAACATCCACAACATGTAAGAAATTGTTATTCTATTCACAACAGCTGAAGATATCCCTTTTTTAAATGCTATCAATATTGTCTATGTACATGTGAATTATATTAGTATGTAAATTGGTGATATCATCATTTGTGTGAGTGCTGATTTTAGTTTTAATTTAATTTCTGGGGTATCATTTGTGTAACTGCTGGTAGTATCTTGTAAATACAATTTGTGTGAATATCTTTCATATTTTTTTGTATGCAAACGCTTATAATAACATATGTGAATGATGGTAGTATTTTATGGGTAAAATCTAGCAGAATCATGTACATATTATTATTATGTGTGTAAATATGAATTTCTTTTGGATGTGAAAGCTAGTAAGTAGTATTATGTGTGTGAATGCTAGCTGTGTCATGTAAATATTATCATTGTGTGTGAATTATTATTCATTTGTTTTGTATGTAAAAGCTGGTACTGGTAGTACTGTATATGAATGATGTTGCATAGTGTGTCTGTTTGGATAATTAAGGTTCAGATGTTTTAGTGACCTATTTATTTTATACTAATTTCATAAAATAACATAAAATGTCATATTATGCTAAATATTCGCCTCCCTTTTAATTTTAAGGTTTGTTGCATTACGATTATTTATGCAAATCAACACTTGTTTAAAACACAATTTTCATTTAATACACATATACTGATATCAGATCCACATTGAATTTGTAAATGTTTAGTGTAACTCTACCTGCTGATATAAATCAAGGATTCCTTTTTTTATTTTTATTTTTAACTGTTACAAATTGCGATGAGGATTTTTAAAACAAGATATTTTTTGAAACTGTAAAGATAGTCCCTGGCTTAAATTTAAAAATCAATTGATTTCTCTTTACCAGTTTCAAGTTTCTTTACCTTTAAAGCAAACTAAGTATCTCGGCCCTCCAAAAGTAATTCATTTATAATAGGGCCTGAATATTTCTTTAACACCAACTCTTAGTCACACTTTTTCACATTTAGAAGCCAATTTTTTTTAAAATACCAAAATTATCACTGTGGCCAAAAAGTTTGGAGGTGGAGGGGTAGGGAAGCAATCTGGTAGAGGAAGGTTGATAAGCCAATGTAATTCTCTAAAGCAATCTTAATATGATTGAAATATTACAATGGAATTTCTGAAGGAAATTAGTCATTCAGTTGTTTAGTTGGTAAAATATTTCTCCTTATTATTATAGCTACACAATTAGTTTGAAATGTAGTTCATATTTACTAGATGCATTTGAGTGTAGTTCGTTCATAATGTTAAATTTTTTAAAACATGTTCAAATTGTGGTTCATATAGTTCTTTGTATTTTTTAAATGTGTGAATTGATATTCAGTTCATGCACTATTTCACATTTGACTATTTGACACAGTTTAATATCAGCACTAATAAGTAGAGGTAACTCATAGCTGCGCTGATAGGCAATGTCACTTCAACGAAAAATAATAAAATTATTTTAAGATTACAATTATTATTACCTGGAAAAAAAAATATAATTTTAATATTTTGTTTTTTTGCATTCTTGAGATATCAAACATTCAATTGGCACATTAACAAAACATGGTCATCAAATGCAATCAAACTGCCTGAAAGCATTTTTGGTTAACCCTAGGAGTCTCTGAAATTGCAAATAGTAGAAATGATGAAAGAGGGCCTACAAAACTATATCAGGGCAATAAAAAATCAAATTTTTTTGGGTAATCAGAATGAGGATGGCCTTAATATAAAGCTACGACCTTGGGGTGTAATGTAAATGTTAGGGATGTTTAAATGTGTCATGCTAAGACTTAGGGCCTTGATGTTATGTCCTCAAGCTGTCATGCTTAGACTTAGGGCCTTGATGTTATGTCCTCAAGCTGTCATGCTAAGACTTAGGGCCTTGATGTTATGTCCTCAAGCTGTCATGCTTAGACTTAGGGCCTTGATATTATGTCCTCAAGCTGTCATGCTAAGACTTAGGGCCTTGATGTTATGTCCTCAAGCTGTCATGCTAAGACTTAGGGCCTTGATGTTATGTCCTCAAGCTGTCATGCTTAGACTTAGGGCCTTGATGTTATGTCCTCAAGCTGTCATGCTAAGACTTAGGGCCTTGATGTTATGTCCTCAAGCTGTCATGCTAAGACTTAGGGCCCTGATGTTATGTCCTCAAGCTGTCATGCTTAGACTTAGACTCAGGAATAAAATGTTCAAACCTTTAGCTGTGATGTTCATACCTAGAACGTCTATGTTCATACCTAGAACTTCTATGTTCATACCTATAGCTGTGATCTTCAGCCCAAGGGAATGCAATAATAATAATGAGACAAAGAGAAGTGATGTTCACACCTAAGGATGGGATGTTCAGTCCTTGGGAAATGATGCTCAGTTCTAATGATATAATTTTAATACCCAGGGATGTGATGTTAAGATCTAGGGCTATGATGTTGTGACCTAGGGATGTGATTTGCACACGTAAGGATCTGAATTTTCACACCTAGACATGTGGATGTTCATACCTAGGGTTGTGATTCTCACATCTAGAACTGTAATGTTAGATGTAAGGATGTGATTTTCAGATACTGATATTAATCAAATTACATCGAATAAAAGATTTTGCATATGTCTTTAGGTAACGGCAAACAATTGATCATGTAAAATATTACTATCCCTTCATAATATGATTTATCTAGTTCAATTGTCCATGTTTATCCATGCACGAATTAGCTTATCTAAGCTCCAAAGAGTAGCTCATACTTGAAGACCACACACACGAGAGAAAGCGGGGTGAATGAAATATGGTTTGTAATCTTGGAAAAATAAAGTATGTTAACTAATTATTTTAAACAAGCGTCTTTAATTGTTAACTTATTATTTCCCCTTCTCATCCTTGTTTTTAAGAGTGAAAACATAAAGTTGTAACAATGATAAAAAGCCAAGAATGTTTCAATACTTATTAAATAATTTTTTGGTTTAAATGTAGTAAGTGTAGAATAGGTCCCGAAAATGACTGAATTAAAACAAATTGATAACATTGTAAAATTGATAAGATTACAATAAGTATTATGTTTTATTTTTGTTTCTGTGTGTGTGTGTGTGTGTGTGTGTGTGTGTGTGTGTTCTTTTTGGTTTTTAAAAATGAAATTGAATTTCCTATGTGATGAATTTATAATGCTAAAATACAAGAATACTTTTATTGTGCATTCATTGGAATAGCAATGAAATAATTACAAAGAATTCTTTAAGTTTATCGGTCAAATTCTTAATATTTGCCAAGCCTACATTTAGCATATTTTTTAATGTCAATGCATCCCCAATATCGTTTCATTCGTTTCACCCACTTGATGTTTCATTGTTACCTCATATTCACATCATTATATGTGCTGGTTTCCATACAATGCAAGTACACATACTGCTCTAGATTGTTGTCAAATTCAAAGGACTTCTTTGTCAGGCCATTTTTCAAACCTTAACTGTCAATATTTAAAAACTAACTGGTGTAATTTACCAGTTGAGCACACTATTTTGAATTGAGCCCATATTAACTAAATTGGGAAGGTTTTAGATGTAGTTGTTTTCCTCCCTTAATTTTAAGCTTTAACCTAACTGGTGTCAAAGTTACCAAATCCAAAGGGTGGATGCACTCCAACATATATTTTATATAGCCGATCATACCTATTTATGGAGCAAACGTTTTTACTTGATTTATAATTTATAGAGGGTACAAAAATTAACCTGTCCCGAGTGAGTTTACACACATGGTTTCCTGTACATGGAAAATGTTAAATTGACTTTAACGAATGCTTTCTACGATACATCTTCATCTACTCAATGATCATAAGCCATCTCTCCCTATCTAGCACTTTTACTATTTGGTATAATTACAATTCTTTTTAAGCCTCTGTTTGCGGTACATGATCTGTGTTTACTGGCTTATATTTACGCTAAAATATGCAGTGTTGCATGCACATCTCCGGCCCTTTTAGGCACCCCTCCTTGTACATCTCTTCTAGGTTCATGAGCCAGATAGGAACATCTACATTGCCTTAACCCAATTCGAGTAGTCTGTATAAAAAGCGACTTCAAAGAATTAGAATTCATTCCATAGCCATAGCGTGAGTTTATTTTGTAAACCTTCATTCAGTAAATGAGCTCTTCATTATTTATGATTGATGCCTAGCCTTCCTGATCCCTTTAAATCAAAAATAATAAAAAATCAATCATTTCAAATTTTGTCTATGAAAGATAATATTTAAAACTAGCTGACCCGCGGCGTAGCATACGCCGCAAATGATTTAGTGACGGGTGAAGACTTCCTGAAATACACGGTTGTCAAAATGGGGTGGGTTTGGGCAAACGACTGTGAGTGAATGAAAAGAAGGAACTCTGGAGAGACCCCGCGGCGTATCAACCGTAAAAAATGACGGAAGTGTTCAGCTGAAATCTATTTATTTTGAAAAAATGCACTTTTTTTAGGGCGCCTAAGGCGCCCACCTTTTTCAAAATCCCAACTAACTTGTCCTTGTTTGATCAATACGAAATATTAAATTTTCTGAAATGTACAAAAAGTATTTTATAACTTTTTACATTATTCCCTTTTTACAAAATTAAAATATCAGCGAAAACAATGACGTCATATAATATTTTTTTTTACAGCGCATATTTAATTTGCACACCTTTTGATGCATTGGTGCAGTAATTTGGTGCACTGCTTTTCTAAAATTAGTATATGTTGAACATACTTGCAGCTTGGTGTCTCGCAGGGTCCGACCACGAAGAGAATTATATAGATAGATCGGGCTGGTACTTATTATAAAAATGTTGTACGATGAATCGGAAAAAATTTTAATCGATTAAACGATTAATTATATTCGTATAATGCATATATAGATCCCGTTAAGTTGCAATTCATTATTTCGCGAAATCTGTTAAGTCGCGGTATTACCATGGCTCCGAAATTTTGTGACGTAACACAGCAAATTCGTTCTGCTATGCAAGAAATAAGGAAGACTTTTTGTTTACGTATGCACGTCTAAATAAATATTAATAATACAGGGGGAAAGTATGTAACAAAAAATATAAATTATTAATAAATTGGAAGAAAAAAAAATTAGCAATATTTTCTTAAATTTTAATCAAATTTTATTAGATCAAATTAATTTTAATAGATTTTAATAAATTTAACGATTAATTCCCGCAGCCTTATTGAAAATAATCATAGTTTTTTTTTAATGACCACTAATTATAATATGGTATAGCTCATAATTTGCCAGACATGATGTACTTTCATTTTTATCATTTCGCACCCTTGTAGTTGTAAGCATGGACAAATATGCAATTTATAGGGTAAATAATCACGTTAAAGGAGATATTATGTGGATATAATGACTAATGGGGTAAGGTGTGGATATCACGAGAAAGGAGGTGAATATCATGACAAAGAGGGTATGGTGGGAACATCATGGCAAATAGAATATCAAATATCAGTACTCTACAAAAATCCAATGGTTATGAGTGGACATTATAACTATGACTTTTGGTGAGGAGGTCGCAGCATGGGATGATATGCAGATAGGGGCGACCCGCCCACCCTTGTGTTTATTTATCACGTTTTGATTATGCCATCAGTCACATGATCACCTGCACTCATTTCACGGTAGATATCAGTTATGCAGTTGTGGATTCATGCAGCATTATGTTGTCATTATTTGATTTGTGTGAGCTAAAAGAAACATTACAAATTAAATTAAAGAATAATTCATGCATTCGACTTGATGAAGGATGAAAGGTAGAGAGAGAGAGAGAGAGAGAGAGAAAGACAAACAGACCAACAGTTACTGCATGGATTGAGGAAAGTTATCAAGCAAAAATAAATTAAAATCTTTTACAAATAGTAGAAGTATGTTTGAGTCCAGGTATGTTGTACTTGTAACACAAGTTTTTGAGATTCAGATGCAGCAAAGACCTGGCTTGGAACAAGTTTTCTCAGGAATCGACTCTCAATCTGAAGCAAAGACTTCTTAGTGCCATTCTTTCTTAACAATTGACTTTAAATCAGTAGCAATGACTTGGTTTATGTCTTGAGCCAACAGTTACTTATAGAATCACCATAGGTGATCAAGTGTAAGTTGAGTGGTAAAGTGGGTCATAGTAATTAGGGAAATATATTGCATTCCCCAATTTGATTTTTCAAATTTTAAAAAAAAATATGTTAGGTAGTAGGAATGTTCCCTTTAAGCTGCATGGCTGCGCAGACATTTTACAGACACGGTGCCGTAGTTTAGCAGTACCGCGCAGCAAATTTTGTAAAATATTGCAAAAAAAAATGGATGCCATGCAAATTTGCACATGAGTTTTTTATACTTTGCACACAGACCAATGAAACTTAGTGGGAACATCGGTTTTAGGCTGTAGTGTCAGTTGGTTTCATATATTGGGAGGTGTCAGTTGGTTTTCATATGTTATGTAGTGCTATTTGTATAATTCAACTTGGGTTGGCAGAAATGGTCTCAATCTCAAAGCAAAAGAAGACTAATTTAAATGAGCTACAATAATTCAGAATTATAGATTTCTTAACAAATAATTGTTTGTAAGGCTCTTTTCAAGTTATAACATTGATCATTTTATTGTGATAAAAGTAGGAGTTAATATATTATTATTATTTTGTATATGGTTTCAATTCAAAATTATATCTAATGTATTACATGTAGTATGGGAAAGCTGTCAAGAAATAAAACTGTCTAGTTCAATGTAATAGAACAAATACTTTTAGAACACAACTATATCTAACTTACAATAACAGAAGTACGCATAACAAAAATCAAACAATTTATTTGAAATTTATTATGTCAATAACTAAATTCGATTTTTTTTGTGTTATAAATAAAGAATTCATTTAGGAACAATTATGAAATGTTTTGATTAAAATGTTAATGAAGTGCTTTAATAGAAATACAATTGACAATTGAGTTTTGTGTTTGAAATGTTATAAATGAGTTGTTTTCCAATGGTTAAGATCACAAAATTCAAAGGAGTATAAATTGTCATGAAAAAATTAATACATTATTTTTTTTAAATGAAAAAAATGGTACAACTTAATTGCTTGTTCATATTCATCAACAACAAAAATACTCTGATATAAAGCAATAATTATATGGCATGGCCAGGCTGTGAATACTTTATTCATAGGAGATACTTTAAAATGTTTGAACTGCTAATTTGAGAAAACATTTTTTGTCACTACATAGCAGCAAAAATAACTTTTAAAAAAAGTAAATTATTGAAAGTTAGTTTCTAGCAGACCATAGCTTAAATCAGTTTTTAATTACTAAAATATTTGTGAAAATTCTTATATTTGGATTTCAGCAAGCATTTTATTACGGTAAAAGGATAACCCTATTGCGTCCACCTCATTTCAGTAAATCAGAAATATAAACCATATGACAATGTATAAGCATATGTAATATATATATACCATATGCTTATACATTTTATACATTATATATATGTGGTATTTTAAAAACAATAAAAAGCAGCCCATGCAGAGTACATTACTAAATGCAGTAACAAAACAATTAGACAAAAATATAGGAAAGCTTTATCTACAGATTAACACTTAGACTAGTTACTTACAATCAAGTATATCAAAGTATATCAAGTATATCAAAGTATATCAAGTATATCAAAGTATATCAAGTATATCAAACGAAAATCTAGTATTACAAAAATGGACTAAAATTGCTACAGCCTGCTCCTACAAATTATGATTCCTCATTTTTAAGTTTTTGCATCAGCCAATAGGTGCACTTAAAATAAGAAAGAAAATAAAAAAGGAAAATAATGAACCCTTTTTTTTTAAGCCTAATTTTTCAGCAATTAACCAAAAACTGCAATATAGATTTATAAAATATCCACACAAAAAAAAAGCATTTTGAGAGGCATATAAAACATGCAAAAAATATTTAAGATACACATGTAACATGCAAAAAATATTTAAGATACACAAAAATGTGTACAAGGGATATTTAAATGAATAGTAATATCCCTCATTATACAAACTGAGATTATGTGAAGAATTGTCACTTTATAATAAAATTAAATTTCAGATAATGAGATTGCTTTTACTTCTGGTAAAGTGTGGAAAAAAACATAAGAATAAGAGAATTTTCAATTCATTGCAGATTCTATAAAAATAACTCTCTTTAAATTTTTCTGGAAAAAATTTCCGTTTATAATAAGACGCATAAAATGTTATGTATTTGGAATTTACTATATTTTAGCAGAGCAAAATTCTTCAAAAATAAGCATATATATATTTACTAACTAGCAATGAGAATATTTTCTTGGCAACAAGAGTATCATGTAAGCTCAAAGATAACTTTTATAATGTTTTACAAGTTAAATGATTTTATAGAACTGCGTTTTGTGAGCTGGAGTTGATCTATGACAACCTACAAAAATTTATAATTTCAACATTTGGTGAGAAACCAGTAGCTAAATTTTAATTGAAATATTTTTTTAAAATTTTTTATTCAATTATAAATCTTGTTATAATACAACCAAAAAGCCACTGAAATGTGCCTAGAAAGGATTGCCCTTTTAAACTCAACACAATTAAGTCTATCAAGTATCTTTGGTACTTATACGAATAATAAGAATTACAAAACTGTTTTGTACTTATAAAGAATGTAGACCATTTTTGGAGGCTTTTAACAACAGAGAATGTGACTAGTGGTGTTGTGGTTTAAGGAATATGAAGCTCTTACAGTTACAGAGGTGAGATGGAACACTTGATGGAAAGCTATTTCCAGTTATTAGTTAGAACATGTTTTATCATGTAAACACTTTAATCTATCACAGATTCTAACATCAGTAACGTGGATCCCACTAATAAATTACAATATCGGGACAGCTAAAAAATGATCTGATAAAACTGCTGTAACTTTCCTTACACCAATACACTTAAAATCACTTGGTCTTTCCCTGAATTACTGACTGCCTGAACTTTCATTGACATTAAGCAAATCGCTTTGTCATTTTTATGCCAAGCCTCATTCAAGTTGCCATTTAGGCAAACAAGCAATCTGCTTTCATTAATAATTAAGAAACAGTCATACCCGAATCTCAGAGATTCCAACACCTTGATAGAGAGCGCCCCTAAAAATCTACATGTAACGCAAGACTAGTTCCACAAAGGTCTTTTTTTGTTTTCAACATTCTTAATAAAGATTGTTTATCCCGTTTCTCACCTTTTATTTTTATAGATGACCTCTGTCCAGTTATGTATAGCTCTGACAATTACATCTGAGTCTAATATTCAAAAGTAATCATTATTGTTGGATATCATTTATAATAATAATTTGCTTGTTTCCTTAAACTGGTTTTTGCCTGGAAAATCCAAACATTCAACAGTGCAACTTTGTGTCATTAATGTAACATTCCTTATTTATTTCATAAACATACTTTTCACAGGTTATGAGAGATAAAGTGTCAGTTTTTAAACAAACATTTTTTTCACAGGTTATGAGAGAGAAAGTTTCAGTTTTTAAACAAACCTCTTCATAGACTTCTCTCAACTGAAAACCAAATAAGTTCCCCTGGTTGCTGACATTTTAATCTGACCAGTCTTCTTGTGCCTTTGATTTGTTGAAGATCTTGATTTACATTGTGTTTTTCATGTGCCAGTTGCTCCTTCAAGTTTCGTGGAGTCTTCTGACTATTCCATCAGACTTTGGATAACCAACTACTTTTTTTTTAAATTTATTTTATCCTTTAACTTTAAATTAATTTTTTTAACCAAATAAAAGTTGATCTCTAGTTATCTAGGTCAATGCTTTATTCAGCATTAACTTGCCAAACTGCCACAGCATGTAAATAGAATGTAGAGTGGTCCTCTTCGATCTTGATGGAAGAACAGCCACTGACTAGCCTAGCTTCCAATTATTTTGTTATCAACAATCAGATATTCAAAATTAGCATAATTTTTGGTCATTTTATATTATAAAAAGCCTAAAATCTTTCTAATGTAACAAAATAAATTAAAATTAACAATGTTGGTAGGAATTAAACAAAGTAGGTAAATCACACATTCAGTTAGTAAATTATTGTAAAAACTTAAAATGACCAAAATTTAAATGTCTTACATTCAATCAGTAAGTAATGAGAGTATAACAGTTACAAAAATAAGCAAAACTAAATTTGCTACATAGTTCATAAAATATTACAAGGTTTTAACCTTTTTTGAACAACTTTTTGTTAAAATTTAAGGAAAAATATTCATTTATTGCTATTGACATTATAAATCTTTTATATTTATGAAAAATAAAAGGAAATTTCAGGAAAATATTGACTTTTGACAGAATTCATTATATATAGCACAAGAATGAAAGGAAAACAATAAATTATACTTGATGGTTAAAAATCACTCTGACTTATTGGTAGTGAAAGGCGGGGGCGCTGTTGTTGTTGCTGCTTGAGAAGGTGTGTCCACTTTAAAAACAAATGTGTCTGTGCTAATACACTGGAAGATAATAACTACACACACTACCAGGACAAACCAGAACTTGTCACTGCCCTGAAGATGGTAGAGTCATACATTGGTCACAGTAATTCACTCTTTTTAAAACAAGATCCTTGTCAATTTAATTACACTAGTGATCACAAATTTTAATGTCCTATTCAAATATTAGAAAAAATGTAAATACTGTATGACACTGTATGTATTAAAATTAAACTATTAAAATGGCACTTAATGCAATACACATTCAATAAAATGTCATATTAATACATTTCTTCATAAGACTGTCTACAGTATATTCAACTTGAATGAAATTTCTTGAAAAAAAAATATATTTCTTGAAAAGAAATTTTGTAAATTATTAAATAAACACTTCTTACCAAGTCCCCAGTTTTGTACCACCAATTCTGAAATAAACATTTCAAGATAAAATACATTTTTACAGAATTGTTTTGATTGGTTTTAAAAATCTAAGAATTAATTTCTGCTCCATTCTCAATCTTGTTGAGCTTATTAATTTAAATAATACTATATTGTGTATTTATTGAACCTTATAATAGTTATCCTTGATCCCCTATATCCACTGTGTCTATATAATGTATCCATTTGACCCTATGAGATTTTTCCACTTGTGGACTACACGATATACCCATTAATCTTTTCAATGTCACATTCATTGTTGTTTTTTTTATTTATATTTTTTTGCTTCATAAACGGAACACTATAGCTATTCAGTAAAATTGTGATGTAAACACAACACTTTAGCATTACAATTTTAAAATAGTTTTTTTAAAGAGATTCATCAAACAAAGCATATTTCTTGTGGTCTATGTTTGTTATTTATGGGTGGGGTGTGGTGGTTTAAATACAATCTAGTCATTAATTTTCTAAACCAGCTTATGACTTTATCTTTCTTGTTTTTGTTTGGGAGAAAACAAAACAAAAATATATTCTTAACTCCCTTTGTTTTATAATCGGGCAGGGTGGGGGGATTTCCAATACAATTTAGTCATCATTAATTTTCTAAACTAGCTTTTGACATTCTCAATTTTGCTTTTGTTTGTATGCCATAGACATTTAAACCATGTGAAAATATGGAGACATTTTTCAAATTAGGCATTTTAATTTTTTTTTCAATCACTAAATAAATATTAAACTTGACAATTAATCATTCATTATCTCAACGAAAAACTCTATTACGATATTTTTTACAGATTTCCAGGACTAAACATGTTATTAAAAATACTGCAAGCCTTTTTGAACAATCAGATTTTAATTTTTTAAATAAAGGTTTAACACTTCTGCAGTGTAAAAGGGGCTGAAACATGAAATATTTATATAGTTCAGGGGTGGAACAAAGTTATCTATGGAGCAATGTTCCCTCTAAGGTTCGTCGGTCTGTGTGCAAAATTCCTGTGCAAAGTTGCACAGCATTAATTTTGTGTGCAATATTTTATAAAATTTGCTGCGCTGTAATTCTGAACCACTACACGGGGTCCGTCAGATATCTGCGCGGCGGTGCAGCTTAAAAGGAACATTGCTATGGAGTGGGTATTTTAGATTTTTTAAAAATACTGTAGTATAATTTGGAAACATGTTTTGTCAATAAAATTTACTAGATTGGAAGTTCAAGCATTTTCGACAAAGGAATGCATGCTTGGGACTCGAATGGCTCCATTTGCACCCAGAAATATTTGAGTGTCTACACTCAAAATCAAAAGATCTAACGTGGGGAAAAGTTCAATTAACCACAATGCTACCAAATTCTTTAATAATCAGTTCCTTTGGATGACAACATTAAATTCCTTAATGTTTTAAAAACTAAACAATTCTCTTTCATAGAAACTTAGACTTCTTTCTCTAAGCAAAAATAAATCTGGGACTACTAACTAAATTAATATCATTTGTCTTTCTCTTCTCAGACACTACACAACCTTTTTATCCCTCCTTTGAATAAAATAGTTGTGAGCCTACATGGCTGGCTTAATTAAAATCGTGTGACATAAAAAATTACAAAGGAAAGATACGGTCCATGTTCAGTCACAAACTATACACACACTGTCACTTGGAATCTGACAAAAAACATTTGATCAGATTCAAACTTGAACATAACTTTAAATGAAATTCAATTAATAATTCATCTGAGATTAAACTTATTGCTGCAATTAACATGAATAAACCTTGTATCTTTTAAAATGAACTTAAATATTCTACCCCCCCCCCTCACCCCAAACCTCCAACCCTAAAGCACAATCTTAATTCAAAACTGATTTAACTGATCTGATTTTATCTAACCAAGCTATTGCATAAAAAGTCAGAATTTACTGCAGTTAGAAATGAAAATAAAATCTAAGTGTCATATTTGGTCCTTCTATAATCATGATAGAAACATTTCTCTTCCATGCAGTACATCTCAAAAGTGTGTTCTAAACTCTCTCCTATTTTATTATAAATCTAAACTATATCATAATTTTTTTTCTCCCAAAAATGAAAAAAAAATTTCTTTAACTTTTCTTACACTTAATAACATTATTATTGCATGCAGTATTAATCTTTAAGTGGCCTTTGTATTAGAATTAATCTAGTTAAAATTAATAGCTACCTTATTAAATACTTCATTTGTGAAATGAAACATGCAGTATACTCTACAAAACTGAATAGGTCATGCATGGCATGAAAGAAACTATATTTATAGATGGAACAGTTATGTATACCATGAAAGATACGGTATACACTATCGAAAGCATTGTATGAAACATAAGTTTTTTAATAAAGTATTTTTCAATGAAGTATTAATAGTAAAAATCTTCTTGTGAAAAACTTACCACGACCACATAGACCAAACCACTCACTGTTGGGAGAAGGGATACAAAAAAAAATATCCAATTAAAAGTGAAAATTTTTAGAACTTAAATTATTGAAGATGGAAGTTTAAGGTTTATTCTTTTTAATTAAAACAAAAAAACAAAACAAAAATTATGGGAATTATAAAATTAGAGCAACAGAAAGGTGTTTTTATCCCTATGTCTATCTGAGGGTTGTATTAGGTTATCTTTGTGTAGTATTTCCAAGTTAGAATTAATTGCCTTAAGTATTATTAATACTTTGCTATTTTTTCTTCTATCCTTTAGTGCATGGGCCGGGAAACTTTTTGTCTGAGAGAGCCATAAACACCACATATTTCAAAAAGTAATTCTGTGAGAGCCATACATTATGTTTAAAATTAAAAATTCAAGTAAACATATGAATTTTGTGTAATTTCAAACACTAAAAGTACAATAAATGTCTTTGAAATCTTTTTAATAACATTGATATGCTGTTTTTTTATATGCAATTAATATGTAGATCAAAGGATTCTGAATAAACATTCTTTTTTGTCTGAGAGCCAGATGCAGTCATCAATAGAACCACATCTGGCTCGGGAGCCATGGTTTCCCGACCTCTGCTCTAGTGTTTCATGGTTCAATGATTTAACTAATGGTGTTATTCTTGTCAGTTTTGAATATTTTCCAGTAATGAATCTTTTTTTTTGGGGTTTGTTGTAGTTTATCAATGTTTTCTTTGGTGGATGGGTCCCATACAGAAGAGGCATATTCTAGTACAGGTCTCACCAAAGTGAGGTTGTATGTTCTTATTAATAGGAAGTCTTGGATCCAAAGCGGTAAGGGACCCGAGATTCCAAAGTAATTAAGTTTTTTTAGCAAACTTAAGTGATAAACTTTGTCAAATGCTTTTGAGAAGTGTAGCAATATTGCATCTATTTGATTATTATTGTCCAAGCCTTCAGACGGATCATCTATTAAATCAATTAATTGTGTTTCACATGATCTGTTTTTCCTAAAGTTGTGTTGATGTGGGTATAGGACATTATGTTTGTCTAGGCGATTAACCATTCTAATATTGTATTATGTGTTCTAGTAATTTACAGGGGATACTAGTAAGTGATACCAGCCTTTAATTATCAGGGCTCTGATTTTTTAAAGAGGGGAATTAATTATGTCCTACATTCTGATGAGAACCCACAGACCACGCTAGTCTGTTGGCATGTGACACAGCGTTCACATGCCACGGCTATGATGGGGTGACACAGCGTTCACATGCCACGGCTATGATGGGGTGACACAGCGTTCACATGCCACGGCTATGATGGGGTGACACAGCGTTCACATGCCACGGCTATGATGGGGTGACACAGCGTTCACATCGTTCACATGCCACGGGCTATGATGGGGTGACACAGCGTTCACATGCCCCGCTATGATGGGTGACACATCGTTCACATGCCCCGGCTATGATGGGGTGACACAGCGTTCACATCGTTCACATGCCACGGGCTATGATGGGGTGACACAGCGTTCACATGCCCCCGCTATGTGTGGGTGACACATCGTTCACATGCCCCGGCTATGATGGGGTGACACAGCGTTCACATGCCACGGGTATGATGGGGTGACACAGCGTTCACATGCCACGGCTATGATGGGGTGACACAGCGTTCACATGCCACGGCTATGATGGGGTGACACAGCGTTCACATGCCACGGCTATGATGGGGTGACACAGCGTTCACATGCCACGGCTATGATGGGGTGACACATCGTTCACATGCCACGGGTATGATGGGAATTCCTGGCACCTTGCCCAGCTGCTTCTGTTTCTCAACTAGTCAGTGTCAGGTACCCATTCGGAGCTGGCTGGACTCAGGGACACCCTTAGCCCTGAGAACAAAAATCCTTGCCTCCACAGAGATTTGAACCCATGACTCTCTGTACATCAGCCGAGCTCACATGCTGCTCGTCACCACTAATAGAAATAATAGGTGTTCCTTATGTTTTTAGTAACCACCCAAAAATAATTTTTTGGTCTTCATTTTCGTATTATAAACTGTAGGTATATGATAAGATTTTATTTCAGGATCTATATATAGGCAATAAAATTGAAGTTAAATGTTAAAGCATAACTAAAGTAAAAAAAACTAAAACTCACAGATAAGGTTAGCCACAAGGAGATAGTAGGATTTATTTTTATGCCCTTGTACAAAACAAGAGATCACTGCTATCTAAAATGAAACATAAAAATACTTTAAAACAGTAACATCATTATTTTTAATCATAGACCTATCTATTGTGAACCCACCTTAACTCCAAAAGCCCTACATCCTAAGTGTTGAAAGAGCGGTCTAGAAAAAATCATCATGGATACAGAACATTGTAAACCTAACTAAATGATTTCTTAGAATGTAAAATAGACTCTCAAAAATCATTTGATTATTATGGGGTAATGAACATAGCTAAAATTGAAAGCATTATTTATTATTATTATTCGTTTGTTAAAGTAAAATTCAATTTATTATTTAAACTGAACAAATCTTAAAAGATGTAAAACCAAAATAAAAAATAAGAACATGCAGTTTTTTTAAATATATTTTTAAAAATATCTTTCTTACCAGAATCATCAGTACCGTGATTATGTTTACGATTCTCACCAACCAAATCTGATTTTTTTAAAAATATATATATATTTAATTATTGTATACATTTTCAAGAAAGCATTGATTATTTTAAGCAAATATAAACTTTATTAATACTATTACTTTTATTAAGATAATTTGTACAATCTGTAACTCCAAACAATGCACAGCTTAAAGTGAATCTACTATATAGCTGCATGCATATCAAAGCTATAAATTTAGCATGGCCTACTTTAAATTCCACTTGTTTATAGTTAAACTTTGAGATTTAAATTCTTGAATGTCATCATCAGCATGTTGTCATGTTAAAAAGAGGTTCATGTAATAAATTAGTTACAAGTTACAAGGTTACAAATATACTTTAAGACAAAGATTTAAACAAATGCTTTAACTTACTGTTCTTGGCTTAATTTCATAGTAAATGGCATTCTTGTCAACTGAATTGGTTGACATTCTTCTTTAGATTAACTATTGAAATTGAAACAAAAGTTTAAAACATGACTGTGACAAAAAAATTTAATACACCTTGAAAAATCTATTTCCCTTATTATAAGAGATAATAATTAAATTGATTATTGTCAACAAGGATTTGCCTAGTCTTACAAGTTGTAACTGAAAATATCTCTGCAAACCATTTAATGTAATTAATGGTTCAAAATTAAATATTGTTTACAAAGTATATTTAATTTTTTTTTAAATTACTTTATCATGAAATAATACATCATCATTTAGTAATAACATTGATGAATGAGTGGATGGTGGAAAGATTATGGAAAAAATTATTTTTTAAATCCTTTAAATTTGAATTAAATGCAAAGGACATTCAATAAAAGGCCTTCAAGTATAAATAGGTAGATGGTCGGCAAATATATGTTAGACAGAGAGGAAACTGTATAAATTAATTGACCAAAATAAGCACTATTAACGGTGCCACAAGGAATTGTCCTGGGTCCCCTACTCTTCCTAATTTACATAAATGATTTACCCAAAAACTTCTTATCAGGAACTTAGGTTATTTGCTGATGACTTTATAATCTAAAGGACAATTATCTTACAGATGCTCTTTCTATACAGAAGAGTCTTGCATCAGAAAAGGTTACTAAAATCTTACAAAAACCTTGATCAACTAAAAAAAATGGTAAACTAATTGGAGTATGTCTTTCCAACCAGAAAAGTGTCAAGAGTTCAAAGTGAAAAAAAAATTATTTTAGATTATTTGTTATTATCCGTCCAGAGCCCAAAAACCTTTTAGAATAGTTAGACTTAAGCCCTTATTTTTTTGGAGGCATTTTATGACATGAAGTATGATGAAGTCTGAAGCAGACCAATAACAAAACTAGAATTTAATATATTATTATCTCTAGAGCTTTATGAAAAGGGAACTCAAAGACAATGGATAATTCATAAGACTATATAAATTAACTATAGACTTTAGTATAAAATAAAAACTATGATAATTCATAAGACTATATAAATTAACATAAAAGTCTCAAATAAAAACTATAGTCTTTGGTGAATTATTATTTCAGACACAAAATCAGTAGTAGACATCTATCATCTGGCATATAATAATTGTGATCATAACTGCTACCTCATTCCTTGACTTTGATGATTTGAGTAAAATGGACATAGGTCACAACAAACTTAATGATAATGATTCATATTAATAGATATTAGAATATTTTATTGGCATTTTCATTGATTCAAGGATGGCTCTCATTCTGATCGTGTTTTCATAATCAGAATCTTAGTGTTTGGAGCAGAAAAACTTGATTGAGTCACTGGTAAGTAGTAAAAACTTTTTTTCTTACATTAACTATAAATTCTGGGCTAATGAACAGATCTTTAAGTTTTTAAGGTTGTCTACGAGATCAGAGGTCAAGTGCATATACTTGGCTTCGTTGACAGTAGATGATGGCTGGTGTATAACAACACAGATCGCAGTACCTTTGTGTACCCGGGGTGTGCTAATGACTGTTTTAAACTTTAACCTGCACAAAGGATGTTTCCTAATAACCACAAAGATATCCGGCACATAAAAGCATCAAATGGCATAGAGCTTTGCCCCCAAAAACATCCATAACAGCAAGGCATCGAGGCATAAAAATAACAATAAGCAACCAGTTGAATGGATCCAGAATATCTTTCAAAAAGAAGTTCGAGGCTATACCAGCCTCTTAGGTTTAGCTTTCTTCTTGTCTAAAAATGGGACTGTTATTTCTAAATTGGATTACTACATGTTTAAATTTGGAGGAATAATTCATCTGCACTGACAACCACTGGTAAATATAAACACAATTATTGATTAATTTTTGTTTAATTATAAAATATTTTTCGCAAAAAAATGTTTAGATCGTAATTTCATCGCAGGTCATCACTATTGGACCAAACCTACATCGGAGGACTTTCAGACCACTGCTGCTATGTTAGAGGACTACCACAGCAAATACCATTTAAACATTGGTAGGTTATTAATAGGACTTAAATTGACATTACTTCCAGAAAGATACTTTGTGTCATGTGTCCCTGATGAAAGTTTTAAGTAACTTTCGGCAAACCTATATTTTCTTGCCTATAATTAACTGCAATATTACAAGGCATTTATCGGATCTAATAATAAAAATATATAATAAAAATTCACATTTATATTTATTTAAATCTTTGCAGCACTTTTATATTTCCGTATTTTACATTTACATTTTACTTTCCGCTATTGTTGATGATCTATTAAAACTAGGGCTGTTGACAATTAATTTAAATTTAATCGTTAACTTTTGAACAATTAACGATTAATTAATCGTTAATTTTGATTAAAGCCAAAAATTAAAATTTATGATATCATAAGTAACACCCATTAAACGTTCTTGTTGAAAATCTAAATAACACTGGAATGTCTCCTTAATATGTCATCTTTTAACCAACTACGCAAAAAGACACGTGTTTTGACATTATTTGGTTCAAGTGATGAGCAGGTCTAATTGACAATATAACCAGCCGAGCTGAACAATCATTCACATGGAACTGAGGTAACTGGTATGCACAAAACGGTCTTAGCAAGGAATGATATAATCGGATATTGGTGTTCATTAAGTTTCCACCATTGTAGAGGGTTAATGGATTCAGGAACTTTCATCTCCATTTTGTAACGCAGTAATTCATCAGAAGAGCTGCCATTAGCTTAATACGCTTTTCATTTGGTTTGATAAGTAGGCCAAGTGTTAGAAACATGGTAGGAAAACTTTATCAACATTTTGAGCATTCCGTCAGTCAATAGTTTAAAACCAAAATGTTTTTGTAATCGTCAGGAAATTTATTATTTATTGGCCGCTATTTTTTATTAATATTTTTTATTTACTTTTTGACTTCCAATAATTTGTAAATGATGGGTCGATTAATTGTTAAAAATAATTTAATCGTTAAATTTTTTAACAATTAATCGAGAAATTAATCGTCGATTTCCGCAGTCCTAATTAAAAAAAAATTTCAGTTCACCATAGGTTCTCTATCAAATAAAAAGCATAGGCTACATTATCATTTTAATTATAAATTGTAATAATTTAATAAATTAGGGAACAATCCTTGAAAGATATATCTCTTGCAATTAGTTATTCTTAAAGTAGAAAAATAAATCATGACGCTATGCTGCAAATTTGAGGTGTTTATCTCAAACAGTTAAAAAGTTATGTCATTTCTGGTGTCGAAAGTGTCGATTTGGGTCACAGATTTTGGAACGATTAGGCTTTATAAGGAAAAACTCAGGCACTAAACATGCAATAACTTTTTAACCACTTGACATAAAAACATAACCTTCGTACCATTGGATTGCAATTTGCAAGCACTTTCTAATGGTATATTTTGATTGAGATATGACAATTTCGATTTTGCTGCAGTGTACACTCATATTGAATGAAATATATATAATTCATCAATTAATCATGCAGTATATTACGGTATAATTTATTCAAAATTAAAATCAATTACTTTACTTTAAAGTATTATTATTTATATTTTCCTATATATATTTACGCTCAATTATGTATGACTGTGGCCTAACGCTAAGGGACATCACTCTGCTTTTTTTTAAAAATTGAAAATATAGACTTAAAAATCATAATCATTTTGGTTTTCAGATTAACAATTATTAACATTAACCAAACAACGCACAAACCTTTGACGTCAGCATTTGTGTTGTAAACAGTGCTAACTGACTCAAAGAGTTATTTTTTGGCGCAGTAATTTGGTGCGCTGCTTTCTAAAATTAGTTTTTAAAATCGTGTTGTGATTAGCACTGTAAAAAAAATATTATATAAATACTTTGTGTACATTTCAGAAATATTTCGGATTAATCAAACAAGGATAAGTTACTTGGGCTTTTGACCCAAAAAAAAGTGGGTGCCGTAGGTGCCCTACAACCCCAATTATAAAATACTTTGTGTACATTTAAGGAAGTTTAATATTACGTATTTATCATACAAGGACAAGTTAGTTGAGCTTTTGAAAAAGGTGGGCGCCGTAAAAAAAATTACTGAAATACAACATATCATATAATTATAATGCATTTAATAAATTAAAAACGTAAGTTCTAACGAGAAAATAAATTTCGCTGTGAAATAATATAATAATATACGTGTAAAATCTGCAGGATTACCTTAATAATTAACAATATATATCTAGGTATTTTGACAGAATATTTAAATATTGTCATAGTTAGACATATGATTCTAAAATATATCTGATTTGAATGTGAAAATAACGAAATGTAGTATTTATTAATTTTATTAGAAGGTAGTGGACAGTGGTGGAGTCTGCGTATTTTATTTGTATGAGTATGAGTATGATTTATAATTTATATTATTATTATTTATAATTATATAATCATAGTATTCAGTTAGTACCTAACCTATTCAGTTTATCAACCGTAGTCATATTAAACTCATAAATTATTGATTATATATATATTATATTATATTATTTATATCATGAATCATATTAATTCTTTTGTACTACTTGAATTTGTACTCTGACTGTGGCACCATGGGCCATGGGCAGTGCCATGAGTATGGCATGAGTATGACTTATCACTTATCATTGGATAATCATTGACTTGTCTGATGTTATGATGGCATGTCATGAGTGTAGGCTGTATATTTCAATGTAAGTCTACTATAAAAATATATAAAGAGCATAATTTAAATAATTATAATAAATATAACTACCTAATAAAAATATTACTAATACTAATAGGCCTAAATAATAAATAATCGTTTTTATTTTTGTCAATAATATTATTATTAATAATATACTATTCAAATACTTTTGACGTTAACCCAACTGACCAATATTGGGTATATTTGTTTCAGCAAATCCTTCTTTATTTAAAGATAATTAATTTACTACTGTTCCAACAATAAGCCAATACTTGGAATACTACTATACTATACATACTGTTGTATCCTTCAATGTTTACATCGCATTAAGTGGCCTTGACCTATGTAAGGGAAGGCCAATAACTAGCCCAAACTTATTGATTTAGTGGAGTTAGCAGTATTTCACTTATGAAAAAGGCAGTAGCTATGCGTCAGGCGATCGGACGAATAGAAACGGGACTATCTTTACGGTGACCGGACGAGTAGAAGGTGGGGGGAAAAAAGGGGGGGGGGCATTTATAGTTTAGGTCCGGAGACCTCAGGACACGTGACTCCATACGACTACTATCTCGTGCCACGTAAAACGTATACAGCCCTTTCTTAGAGTATATCTGTGCAGATCTGCAAAGATTTTCATTTCTGCTTTGGGTGCAGGGGTGGACTGGGGAGTCCAAGCGGCCCGGGAAAAAAAACCAAAAAGCGGCCCTATCTTCATAACTTTTATTTTCCTTGTGCATTTTCTCCATCCAAACGTGAGGGCCGAGGCCGCCAAAGTCATGGGTCACTTTACAAATTACTATATACAATAACAAAACTCAAAAAAACAATAAATCGCATTTTTAATTTATATTTATAAATAAAATATCAAGAATGCGTCAATTCAAGCTATAAATCAATTTATTCGGACTCTTTATGATGGTGTTTATAGTATAAGCAACTTCTTTAAGCTGAGTGACATTTCGGCTACATGATCTATAATTGTGTCATTATTCAGTTCACTTAAAACATCGGGCCGATCTTGAATAATTGTTTATCCCATATAGGTATTTAATACGTTTTAGCTCCGAAAAGCTTCTTTTTCGGAAGCCAAAGTGACAGAAATAGTTGGGGTTTTTTTAAAAAGAAAGTGCAAAATATAAACAGGATCGTTGTAGGTAACTGCAGGAATTATGGAACTCAATGATTGGAACTCTTCAGCAAGCATGAAACCATCAAGGTCCTTACTTTCGCAGGCAGTGAGCTTCTCTCACGTTTCATACAGCAATTCAGTAGATCATTGTTTTGTAATTTATGAAAATTAAAAAGAAATCCAAAACGAGTCATGATGCCTTAGCATTTGTTCAAATTACATGTCCATTGACATGACTACATATCAACAAACTAGTAAAAAATCTGTGCTAATTTTTTCTTGTGCAGCTACAAATCCTTCATCTTCTCCTTCATATATAAATTGTTTTATTTCTTTTTCAACTGGGTTTAAATGGGTTCAACTTCTATGTCTATGGCAATTTCTTTTGCAAATGCTATTGCTGTTTCAAAACCACGATAACAGTAAGATTTCGACCATTTGCAAGTATGTTACATGATCTCAACTTCAGTTAATAGACCGACAGAAATATTTTCTAATTCTTTGCTGGTGCAATTAAATTGCGACAATATGTCGTACCAAAAAGCATTTGAAACTATGAAATTAAAGTTCTTAAGTAGTTTTTAGATCACTAATTTGCTATGGTACTTTGAAAAGTTCATCATCCATTTCTCCTGCTTGATATCGCGCAACCTTTGCGCTTTCCACATGGCTTTCCAATTTTCTTTCAGTGGTTTCACAGAAATATTTCAAACAAACTTGGAAAATAAAACACATCGCTTTGTTGAAGCAGAAAATAAAATATAGATTCGTTAAATTATACCAAAAAACGTCATTACATCAGGACAAGTTTTTACCATATAACATAGCAGCAAGTTGTAGCTGTGAAGGGTACAATTACAATACTTGTAAAAGACGACCTTGTACGCCTCACTTATGCCTATCATATTCGCACCGTTGTAGAATCCTTGACCGCGGATATCAGAAACATCTAAGCCCAATTTTCTCAATTCCAATAGTAAGACATCAAGCATTTGTTGCCCAGTATTTTCTTCCACTTCTAGAAAACGTATGAAGTGCTCATGAGTTACTTCAGAATATCCACCTCCTTGGCTTACATAGCGCATTGTCAGTGACATCTGTTCTTGGTAACATTGGCTCGGTGTGCAATCAAGTGTTACTGAAAAGTATTTAGCTGATTTTACTCTTCCTACAATAATTTTCCTTACCTTATTTACCATCAACGAAATGAGTTCGTTCTGAATGCGCTTTCCTAAAGTAGTGATCATGAATTACATCAATTTTTATTAATCATATATTTTCCTGCAAAACCCAAAAAAAATTTGCCAGCGATTCGACGAGAGCCAGAAAATTTCCATTTTGTGCCCGATGTATTTATCAACTGAACTACGAAATAGCTGAGCGAGAAATTGGGACAATGGCCATGAGACGTTGAAATATACTATGTCAACGAGCCTTTTCACTGTTTATTATTTTTTGGCGTGGCTTGTCAATTGTCATTGTTTTGTTAACATGTTTTTCATCTCAAACCATTCCAAAGTAGATGTAATTTTATGTCCCTTTGATTAATCATGATCAGACAGTCTAACACATTTTTAAAAATTTCACTTACCATAGCAAGTTTAAGCCTAAAAGTGGCGTATCTCGTTTTTAAAATGTTCTGAATCCATAAATGCTTACTAAAATACGCTAGGAAAATTACTTTTTGGATTAGGATTTATGATTATAATATGTTATTATATTAGTACGGAATTTTTCTACTTATTTTATCCTGAAAAAATAAATATAAAGTTTTCTAGTTACGTTGTTATAAAAAAAAATTTGCGTAATAGTAGTAAAATTGTAAAAAGTAGTAAAAATGTTTAGTCAAAGCGCGGGCCCTGAAAAGTGCGGGCCCTGAAAAGTGCGGGACCGGCCCTGATTTCAGTTTAGAGAAAGATCTCTCACAAGCTAATGGGTAGACGACATAGTCAATAAGAGTTTATATGCACTAAAGAGATGTTTGTATGTTTGCCCATAGAAACTGTATTTATGTAGTACAGAAAAGCAGCAAACAGGACATTTTTTTCAAGATTAATTATTATTATATCACTGGTCCTGGTGGCCCACCGGGAATTTTCCCGGTGTCCCGGCGGCCCAGTCCACCCCTGTTTGGGTGGGTGGGGGGGGGAATTGAAAAAAAAAGGGGGGGGGGTAGAGTAGTCAAATTTAAAGCTTCGATGTTTAAGAAGGTCTGAATGCAGTAAATAAAACAAGTTTTCAGCTAGTCCAAATTGGGCTAAAATCGTATTTAAATTTTGTTTAAAATTAACAAATTTGCCTAAGGGGCCGTCCATAAAGTACGTCACGCTATTTTTGACCCCCCCTCCCCCCTGTCACAAACTGTCACAAATCTCGGGACCCCCCCCCCTAAAGTACGTCACACTTTCAATTTTTTAAAATTATTAACACTTAATTACAACATTTAATTTAATACTTAAAATACACTTCACTATTAAACTGTGTTAAAGTATAAAATTTCCACTAAAAAGTAGGATTCCAAATTTTGAAATCCGGCCGGAGCTGAATTTGGCGGGATTTATGAAGTGAAACCCGACTGGAGCAAGAATCAGATAATTTGTTAAAATGGCCGGATTCCGGATTTGCCGGCGCCATTATGAATATATATATATATATATATATAAATCAGGAATCTACCGGCCAGCCGGATTTATGAAGTGAAATCCTGCTGAAGCCGAAGCCGGATTTTTAAAAATATCCGGATTCCGGATTTGCCGGAGCTGGAGCCGAAATCCCGTACACCCCCACTTAAAAGAACTATCAGATTATTAAAATGACTTTAATAGTAGAATAGTTAATTGTCAACAGTTGTCACAGTTATTCAATAAAACAGTAACTCAATCTAGATCGAATTTGAAAACAAAAATTGCAAAAATTAGACTTGACAATCATCATTTATCTGCTACCTTTTCATTTACAATGGGTGAGGTCAAGTTTTAGATAATCTTCCGATTAAGCATTCTATTGACACAGGATAAGAAGTAGATTAGCGAAACTTAAACTCAACCAGTGATTAAATAATAAAAAGGAAACAAAACAATTTGACTTTTAAAAAAAGACTAGATTGACAAATTATGTGACCAACTCTTGTGCTATATTGAATCTGTTTATTATGGTCCTTTGAATTATGTTTCATTCAAAAATATTCACTGGACATCATCTTACAACGGTGAAGTGAAGTGTTCATCCATAGTTACGACTGACATCAATCTTTCACCATCATCGTTTCCTGGAAGGGTAATTGCACACAGATCAACTCGTCCTCATCTAGCCACTCAACAGCCTCTGTATGTGCATTTTCTCTTCTGGCAATTACTGCCATTGGTTCTCTTTGCCTTCTAGAAGCGATTCTCAAAGGACGGATGCGTTTTATCTGAGTTGATTCTTGAATAGTTTGGGTGGGCACATTCTCCTGAGCCCGAGCTCTGTATTGTCCATTGTCCAGTATGTTTCTTCAACATTGTTTGTGAGGCAATAATATATGGTTGTACTTTGAAAACTCCTGTTGATCTTGGCATGATGTAATCAAATTTTAGAGTTTGTGCTACAAACAAGGAAATTTATGAGAATCTGCATCTGCTCTTTCTGAAGCTTTGAGTCCATCAATTGTTTGGTTGATTGGGATTGGAGGAGGGAAGAATCTTGAAGGTAAAACGTTGAAATATGAGCTTCGTGCTTTGTCGCAACATTTCATGTTGTGATATTTAACAATATGAGTGAAATTTTGGCTGGTGCGAAGATGATTGTCAAACCTTCCATGAACCTTCGATTTGCGTCCTGCTGCATCCAATTCAGATTTATGAAGAACACATTCAGGAAAAACGCATGTCATGCTATTTTGACATAAAACTAATTCTAATGTTTCACAAAATTTTTGAAAATTGTTTTTAAAGCTATTTAAATTTTACTAAAAAATATAAATAAATTAGAAAAAAATAATTAAAAAAATAAATGTGTGACACACATGGCCTGACCCCCCTCCCCCCTATCACAAAGCGTCACACTTTCTTAGACCCCCTCCCCCCTCGGAGCGTGACGTTCTTTATGGACGGCCCCATATGCATATAAATTTATTTTTTAAAATCAAATCTTTTTAATGGGATTCAAATCACCCAAGAAGAAATTACATGTATTTAAAAACACACGTCATCTTGTGCTAATTCTGTTTATCAATAACTAGACTCAGAATCTGACAAAAGCTCAGAGACAAAACGTTTAAGTTAGTACTTATCATGATACAATGATAAGGGCTTATTATGAGACTAATTTCTCGGGATATTAGCAAACTTTTTTTTTAAACGTCACTCACTTTGGGCTTTAGTCCAAACGGCCTCAAATGACACCTGCGATCCGCGTCAGACCCATCTCTCGTCAGGCCTAAATATGTCTTTATAAAAGTTAAAAATTGAAGAAGGAGAGACAAAATGTTGACCATTATCGCATCATAGGGCCGAAGTTATTCTGTTAATTAGAGCATAGAGATCTCGCTTTGAGTCTCTGAGTGGGCCGTATGGGTTATTCGGTGTGTGTGTGGATCTGTGCGTAGTAAGGGTGTATGCGTGTATGTATGTGTGTGTATGTGAGTGTGTACGTGTTTATATGTATGTGTGTGTATGTGTGTTCGTGCGACAGGCATGAGATAGGGAGTAAACTATGTGTGTTGAGGGAGGTTTGCGGTATGAGTGTGTAATTGTATGTGTATCTGTGTATATGTGTGTGTCTTGTGTTATGATGTGTGTATGTGTGTTATGTTGTGTGTGTGTGTTAAGTTTTGTGTCTATGTGCTATGTTTTGTGCGTGTTATGTTGTGTGTGTAACGTTGTGTGTGTTTGGGTTCTATGTGTGTGTAACGTTGTGTATTTGAATCTATGTGTTATGGTCTGTGTGCGTCTTTGTGTTATATGTTGCGTGTCTGTGTTTTGGTTAGACGCAATGATCTTAATGACGCTAAGACGAATGACTCAACCAAACCGATTTTATGGTGCTTCAAAGAAACAACGTTTATCATCACCTACATCGTCGTAGTGCGGTGCTGCTGTTCGGCGATGCAGCTTCGCTTCAAATGTGTCATAACCCAGCTCAGGACCAAGTTCGCCTTATCGGCCTTAGTTCTCCTTGGGGTCGTCCTACGTCTGCCGATGGTTGTGTTCAAGGAACTGGTTTGGGTGGTCAACCCCGTGACCAACACGTCGGAGCTCATGCTCAGAACCAACGACGACAAGAACAACGCCAACGTCTTCAACAACACTGTCAACCGCAACGCCATTCCGTGGCTGTGCTTTACCATCGTTGCTGTCTGCATGTTCATCTTGGGTGCCAAACTCCACAGAGCGTCAACGTTTCGCCAGCGCGCCCAACGGGTCTCTAAACATTTACATAGTCTGAGAACAGTAGAAAAAAACTCATTCATCGAACTCTCGATCAGCTAGAGATATCAAAGGCATAGAGTCAGTTGCCCTTGTTTCCACTGTGTTTGTCCTGTTTAACATCCCCTTTATTATGTACTCTCTGGCCCAAATGGTGCAAAGTAAGGGACACAATCTTGGATAATTAAACAGCTGCAGAGTACTTCAGTTTATCTGTAGATTCCAACCCGGACCGACCTTATTGATCAGCTCACTGCTATTCTGAGGCATTTTTCACCAGATAATAGACTACCTATTAAACGCTTTCTAACTTTCCTAGAGATGTGTAGCAACACAGAGGAAAGTATGGCTAAGATGGAGCCCAACTACCTTACAAATTAGTGAGTAGGTGTCGAGGCAACTCGTATAAAAAAAAGCTTCCAATATGTCTGGCAAATACAAGGATATGCAAGAATTAATATTGACGCGGTGGTCGAGTGGCAGCGCACTGGACTGTCGTACCGATGGTCACGGGTTCGAATCCGTGTGAAGGCAAGGGTTTGTTCCCGGGGCCTAGGGCGTCCCTGAGTCACCCCGCTCCGAATGGGTACCTAACACTACATGTAGTTAGGCGGCTGGGTAATGCGTGGAACCCACAAAGCCGTGGCCTGTGAATGCTGCATCACTTGCCAACAGATCATCTGTCATGGTCTGTGGACGCAACTATCTTCTGCATAGAAGGAGCGTCTGTATTGATAAGATAAGAAGATAAGAAGATTAATGATAGGCTAACACATCAGGATATGTTTAGGGTAATATTTAACAAGCGTGTCCAATCAGCATTCCCTCATTTAGAAGAAATTTTGAGATTGTTTCTTAGTATGAAAATATTTAATTGGTCGGGAGAAAGATTTTGTTATCAGGTGAAGAAGATATCTCTCTATCTCTACGACATCCGTCCATCCTCATGGGATGATGGCGTTTACTCCTGCTCCTCTGCCCCCTTCCCCTTTCTCCTGGCCCTTTTCTCCTCACTCCTGGCTGTAAGGGAAACTTCTGCGACTTGAATGCCCTCGCGCACTTTTGCCCGCCAGGAGGTGCGCTCCACAGCAATGGTCTCCCGCGTTTTATGGTCAATCTGCGCCAGAGTCATGTCTTTCTGATCCTTGAAGCGCAAGCAGGGGCGTCCTCTCTTCCGCATACCAGTTGCCAGCTCGCCGTAAAGCAAGGCTCTTGGAATGCGCTCCGGGCTCATCCTGCGGACATGTCCCAACCACCGCAGACGCCTCTCACTCAAGATTGAGTGCATGCTCAGCATATGACTCCTTCTGAGTACCTCGACATTCGTGATCTTATCCTGCCACTTGATGTGCAGAATCCTGCGCAAGCATCGTAAGTGGAAGCTGTTGAGTTCCTTTGTTTGTTTGACATAGGTCGTCCAGCACTCGCTGTGAAGAAGATAAAAAAATGAATTTAGAACAATGTCTCACGATAAGTTATGTTCCCTCAGTCTCTTTGTATAGAAAATGAAAAACTACGCAGTTTATCATTTGATGATGTCATCAGTGACTATGTGCTGTCAAAGACAAGAAAGAAAATATTTTTGTTAAATAGAATTTTTTTTATCCTTATAAAAAATTTCAATAGATTAGATAATAAGCCATAATAAATTGTGGCTTTTAAAATAACCCTATGCAACTTTTACCAGAGTTTGTATTTTCACATTTGTCTTGAATAAAAATAAGTTCACGTTAAATATAATTTCACTATATTTACACTTCTTAATTACACTTCAGTTTAACCCTCTAGGTATTCGAGAATCATATTTGGCGCTGACATATAATATCTGGACTTATAAAGGGCCCCATGTCTCAAATAGCTTAAGGCCCCATTAAGTCTAAATCTGGCCCTGAACCCTGTTGGTGTGGACACAGGACATCATGTTTGGCTAGGTGATTAACTATTCTACAAAAAAATTTGTTTTCGAGTAAATTTCAAGCATTTCTATGAATTGAAACAAAATATCTTTAATTACCAGGGTATGTTTAATGGCTTAAAAAACTGGGTCACATTAGCTGGTTACCAATCCTGGAGCACTTTAACCTGATTTAAGAGATAGATTCTAGAAAAAATACTTCAAGGATTGGGCACAGTTCATTGTTTAGTTTGGCGGGGACAGTTCATTGTTTAGTTTGGCTGCTCTGCAAAGATCTGGTAGCATTATTGTGTTCAAAACACAGTAGGCTAAGCAAAAAAAGCAATTACATTTATAACTAATGATATATGAAATTTGATGGCAATAACGAGAATATTTTATCTTATCTATAACCGAAGCTCCTTCTATACAGAATATTTTTTCTTCCTATAATTAACCTTAGTTTATGTCTAGTCTTTCATTTTTTTAATTAGAGTTAAATTTAGTTAAAAGTTGATAATGTGTTACTTTTCCTGGTTTGAACAGACAACACATGCCATGTCCTAGTTCCAGACGGGAAGAACGAGAATTTGTATGCGTTTAATTCCTGCTATGTAACGGAATAAGAAACTTTTTTGTTATCCTTATGTCTGAGTGTTGTATTAGATTTAAGGATTAATTTATTAATAATAATTATAATAATTTGGTAATTTTATAGCGCTGTATCCAAGCAAGGAGCCGGGCTCACAGCGCTTTACACGGAGATAATAAAATACATATAATAATTTAAATAAACATTCTTATCATAATAACCACATATATGACAGTGCTATACACATAAGCTACGTTAAACATTAAAAAGAAATGTTGAAATATTAATTAAACAAAGCATGTAATGACATAATGTCGTTTCATTTTTGCTGAAAAATATATATTAAAAATTTAGAAGTCTATATAATATGTATATACTTCACCTAAACGAGTATGTGCAACCGAGCATGACGATTGACCCTCGCTGGGGTCAACTAATCACAGTTAACGGTTGTCAAGCGAAGGTAGTGGAGGGGTGGGGCATGTCTTGAGACCAGCAATGCTTTTTGCATTCATGTTTCGTTGTTCATTCACATAGTACATGTATTTCGTAGTGTATTGGTTATTACACCCCCCCCCCGACATGAGGCAAGTCTTATGTTCAAGACCCAGCGGGCAACATTTTTTTAAAAAAATGTTTATGTTTATGCCCGTTTTTTCCCCCTTTCTAAGCGAAAATAAACACCGCTTCGCATGTATTTCACGAAAAGAAAGCTTCTTTCAATGTCATACCAGTTCCTTCATCAGGTAACTGTTTCTATCGGTCGCATATTTCTGGGAAAAGATCATAGACGAAGGTGTTGCTCTCCAACTTGGCAACATGGCTAGGCCTATACTATTTATTTCTCAACATTGTTATAACTTTGGCGACGTGCTCTCCTTTGTCCTCAGTGACGGAAACGTAATCAAACACTCTCCTCAATAATACGCTCAGTACATGAATACTTCAGGAATGTATGTTGGCGAGGCAGAAATTGTGGCGATGTCCGAAATACTTCCCAAAAATGCCTCGGCGGTCACCCCAACGTTCACTCGCGTTGTCTCCATTTGTTCGTGCTAAAGTTTGTGTTCGTCCCCCCCCCTCCCTTTTCTTTGCACTATATATGAGTAAGTCTTCGGCGTATGCTACGCCACATGTAGTATCTAGTATTAATTATTTTACGTCATTCGCACGGTCATAAAAAATGAAATTGTATTATACGCTAAATTCATTCAAACTTGTCTGAAGATAAAAATACTAAGTACGAACAAATAACATGATCATTTGACAGACGTGAGTGTAAGCAACTTTAGTATTATTTTTAAAAAATAAATAAATAAAACAGAACAAAAATTATTACATTTAATCGACATTTGTGAACACTATACAGAAACTTCAAAGCTAATAATAAAAAGAACATAGTTAATAAACTTTAGGCAGAATTTACAACTAAACGATAATTTTTTAAAGAGTTCTTTGAAATATGTAAATCAATGATGGAATTAAATAAACCCATAAGTGAGACAACGTAAATCAAATTTTAAAGATATGTCCTTTTAAATTCACGATGGAAAATAATTACTTCTTCCTATGACTGGTGTTGGGACAGTTATAGTGAAAGATATGAGTCAATATGTAAATGTAGGTATATTGAGAAGAATGTATCTTATCAGCTATTTGTTAATTCTTCGTTAATTTAAGACAGCTAATTGGACCTGAAAAAGAAAAAACAGTTTCGTTATTTTACTATGCTAACAATTTTGAATACATACACTTTTCTTATTCTCTAATTCTCACATTGACAACTCAACTCTCCATCTGAGTCAGCTGAATTCTCTTGTTTAATGCTTAGGGGCCGTCCGTAAAGGACGACACGCACTTAGGGAGGGAGGGTGGTCCCACTTTTGTGACGATGCGTGACGAAAGGGGGGGGGGCTTTAAGAATTGGGACGTTACGTCAAAACACATAAAATTAAAGTTTCACTTAAATATTCGATTTCTTACTATTTATTGTATAACGGTTGACATGGATTCACGCGTGATGCTATATTAGAGTGCAGAAGAGCTCAAGGGAAGAAACGGCTATGCCACATTTTTGTGCTTTTGAGATATTCAAGTTTAAAAATTCAAAATTATAGAGATTTCTTATAAATTAACTAAATATATTTGAATTTTTAATAGGGTCAGAGACATACTTTTTTTTCATAAAACCTTATTCAGAGCATTCTATTTTTGATAGTCTATCAGATACAGTGGTTAACTAAAAAAAAATAAAAAATGTCACATAGCCGTTTCGTCCCCCTCAATTTTACTAGCAACGCCAATGAGCGGTGCCGGTTTAGGGCCAGGAGCGCCAGTACGGATTAGCAAAAGGAACCGCGAAGAACGCAGCGGACGCCAGCTCTGAGGAAACCTTCCAGTGGGGGTTGCACCCTAGGTAGGTCATTGATGATCCCCCGCATAGCGGTGGTCCTAACCATTGAGACTCGTATGCTTTGCCGGGGTGGCGCCAAAGTGGTAGCGGGTCATAGTAGGAAATTTCCACCCCTTCTTGTGAGGCCAACTTAGTGGGAGGCATCTTCGACTTTCTGTCCTGGATGCCCAGGTGGCCGCTTCAGAAGCGGCCGCTCCGGGGGGGGGTTCCCAGCTGTCACGTCCTTTTCTGGGGGAGGGGGCCAGGATAGCTGGGAGGGTCTTCTAGGAAGACCAATGAAGAGCACTAGGCTCGGGGCTTCTGATTTTCTTCCACATGTAGAATCATTAATAGTTTTGAGCGTCATTGATTTCATAAAATACATGTTTCGAGAGAGTACATGTTTTCAAATCTATAAAAAAAAACTCTCTCTGATTTTCAATCTTTTCACATTGCACAAATGGACTATTTGAACTTTATGTGAAATATATGAAGAGCTATCGAATGCAAAGGAATAAGTTTGTGGTATCTTGTAACAGAAAGAAGTTTCTTTTGCGAATTTTTTAGATGCTAAATAACAAAGGGTAGTGTGCCGCCCCTAACAAAATGCCAGCCGTAACATTATCTTTTGATTTGCTCATGTTTAAAATTGATAGGGTTCATTAATTGTTCCTTTTACAACAGGGGCAGGTGTCACATTTGAAGAATCAAATTGAATTACCTGCACATAAGTGTTACGTTCTCATAATACTTGGTGTTTATTGTATTTTGACAATAGAGCTCCATTTTCTCTTAATTTTTTTTTCTTTCAAGCTAATTAAGGACTATGAATTTGCCGCCCGGAAGTGCCACCCGGGGCATTTGCCCCCCTTGCCAACCTCTTTCTACGCCACTGTACCTGGGTTACCTTTTTTTATTATTTTATAAAAACTATTTTATTTATTATTTCAAAAAATATTGTAAATTGTACCAATATCTGGCGGGCCATTTTAGACAGGTTGGATAGCACTGGTGTAGACATTGCATTGAAATTTTCACGGTACCCGGCCGCAATTTTACTAGCTCGGCAACGGGTACCCGCGTTCCCAGGCACCCATTGACAGGCCTACCAGTGATACTCTTACATTTTCACATTGCTTTTCACGAACACTTTATACAATTAAATCTTTTAGTTACAAATATTTATTATAAAAATTAAATGAAAGTTGTTTTTGTTTTTGTTTTTTTAATTTGAATGAAACTATTAGTTTCTGGTTGGTTTGTGATGTTAACTACTATTTTTCTTGTTATAGTTCCGGTAAAAATACAAATTTTATGGTATTGGCTATCATCGGTCTGTAAGTCCTACTAAATTTAGTAACTTATCATTATTTATAAGTTTACATCAAATATTGCAACCACATTTGCAGGAAATACAAATAATGAAAATGGAAGTTTTCTTTTATAATGGGAAGAAGACTGCAAATGAATATAATGAGGTTAAGCGAATTTGTCTCATCTGCCAAACATGGCTAGCTAAGTACAAAGCCAGCAATTTGAAGCGAACTATGAAAATGTCATGAAGAGTTTGCATCATGGTTATATGCTGCAATCGGAATTAAGAAAAAGCAAACTTATTGAGTTAAAGTCTGGAATGTGTCAGTAGCAGATACTACATTCTGCTTTCGGCAATGAAGTCGTCACTACAAATGGGTCAGGTATACATTTGTTAGACTGAAGCTGCTAATATATTGTCAATGTGTACTCATAATCATGCAGTATATAAATACAGACCTTTGTTGGACTGAATTTGCTAATATGGTCACTGTGTACACATAATCATGCAGTATATAAATAATGACCTTTGTTGGACTGAAGCTGCTAATATAGTCACTGTGTACACATAATCATGCAGTATATAAATAATGACCTTTGTTGGACTGAAGCTGCTAATATAGTCACTGTGTACACATAATCATGCAGTATATATAAATAATGACCTTTGTTGGACTGAAGCTGCTAATATAGACACTGTGTACAAATTATTATGCAGTATATAAATAATGACCTTTGTTGGACTGAAGCTGCTAATATAGTCACTGTGTACACATAATCATGCAGTATATAAATAATGACCTTTGTTGGACTGAAGCTGCTAATATAGTCACTGTGTACACATAATCATGCAGTAAATATAAATAATGACCTTTGTTGGACTGAAGCTGCTAATATAGTCACTGTGTACACATAATCATGCAGTATATATAAATAATGACCTTTGTTGGACTGAAGCTGCTAATATAGTCCCTGTGTACACATAATCATGCAGTATATAAATAAAGACCTTTGTTGGACTGAAGCTGCTACTATAGTGTCAATGTGTACACATAATCGTGCAATATATAAATAATGTCCTTTGTTGGACTGAAGCTGCTAATAGTGTCATTGTGTAAACATAATCATGCATTATATAAATAATACCCCCTGTACACATTATCATGTAGTATATAAATCAGGGCATTATTTGGATTGAAGCTGCTGATATAGAGTAAATGTAAATACATAATCATGCAATTTATTTTTAATAAATAGAAGTAAAAAAAAGATTTTTAAAAACCACGTTTTTATAAGCGGACTAAAAAGAAGAAAATAAGTTAAAACTTATTAGTTCAACTACTTGTATTTAATATGACTAATAAATAGAAGTAAAATCAATATTTTTAAAAACCACGTTTTCATAAGCGGACTGAAAGGAAGAAAATAAGTTAAAACTTATTAGTTCAAGTACTTACATTTCATATGACTAAAAACGTGGGGCGGGCGCTTATGAGGTTTAACATATGCGGTTCACTCATTCTCTCACTTTTAGATCTCTCTTTTGCCTTCTAAATTAGAAATCTTTAATTTTTATACCAAACACCCACCCCACGTTTTTAGTTATATTAAATCGAAGTACTTAAACTAAATAATTTTAAACTTATTTTCTTCTTTTTAGTCCGCTTATAAAAACATGGTTTTTAAAAATATTTTTTTACTTCTATTTATTTTATTCTTTTTAGTCCACTTATAGCAACCTGGTTTTTTTTAAATATTTTTTTTACCTCTATTTGTTTTTACCTATCACCTCACAAGCGCCCGCCCAACGTTTTAAAAACATTGTGATGTGGTCACGGGGTGAACTCACGGATGTCAGCAAAAGCAGACGGTACAGATGCTTATATATAGACTATAGATAAACTAAAAAGTTCAATAATTTAATAACGGTACATTCGATCGATCTGAAATTTTGATACACTGCATTGTCATCCAAGATCTAGCTGTGGTAAAAGTTTCAGATCTCTAGGACCATCAGAAGTGGTTCAATTTTACGTTGGCAGATTTGAAAAAATCTTGGACAACCAACCAAACCAACAAACAGGAACGAAAGCGAGTTAATAAAAACGTGGTAAAAAATGTTCTTATTGAAGCACTATGGGTCACGACCACACTCGCGATGAACTATTCCTTTTATGATTTTTTTTATTAAAAAAAATAATTTTATAAGAGTTAAATGATTTTAACTTTTGAATTGTTTTAACACTATATGAATAGAAACCGTGCTACGTATATAGACTTGTGATTCGGTGAACATTAAATGTTATGATTATGATTCTGCTGAGAAGCCTTGGTTTGACCTTGCACGTTTCTTTAAATCTGGTTGGTAGCTTGTAGTTGTGGTACGGAGAGGTTCTGTCAGATACCGATTACTAGTTAAACTGCTCGATGCTTTGATATGCATCATGAAGTACAAAGATTCATTGTAATTTGTGTCTGGAGTTATTCGGAACTATTATTGAAGTATTTCATCGATTCTCCTTTTAATAAAGCCCCTTTTAGAATAAGTTCGCTAAGCTCCAGCAATTCTTGCCTCAGTTGAAGTGACACCTCCTTTTCAGTAGTGTCTCCTGTTGACATATTCCGGACTTTAAATTATCATGCTTGCCTTTTGTTAATTCAGATTGCATTTGGATAACGCAATGCAAACTCCTTTTTACTTTTTTCATAGTGTTGATTCAAATTGCTAACTTAGTATTTGCAGGTATTTGGCAGGATAGACGAAATGGATTGCCGTCTTTAGCGATAAAAGCGCTAAGTCCTCTTTTCATTGTTATAGAAAACGTTTTTCTTCTTGGATATAAAATTTTTAATTAATAATTTTAGTAAAATCTAAACAACAGTAAAGGTCAATACTTGGGTCCCATACAGAAGATGCATATTCTAGTACAGGTCTCCCCAAAGTGAGATAGCATTTTAGTTTTATATCTTTATTACATTTGTAAAGGTTTCTTTTTATAAAGCCTAAGGTTTTGTTTGATTTTTTAATAACTTCATTGACATGGGGATTCCATGATAATTTCTCATTTATTATGACTCCTAAGTATTTTGCATCTTTAGTTTGGGTTAGTTCCTTTCCATGAATGAAATATTTTGAATTTATTTGTTTCTTTTTCTTTGTTACTCTTAATAGTTGACACTTTTCTGGGTGGAAACTCATACTCCAGTTAGTTTCCCATTTTATCAATTCATCGAGATCTTTTTGTAAAATTTTGCTATCTTGTTCTGATTTAATTGTTCTATAGATTATACAATCATCAGCAAATAACCTAACTTTTGTTCCTGTTGAGATGTTGTTGGGTAAATCATTTATATATATTAAAAAGAGTAAGGGACCTAGCACAGTTCCTTGTGGAACTCCTGAATTAACCTTTATTGGTGCAGATTTAGATCCATTAATTATTACAGTTTGCTCCCTGCCCAAAAGGAAGTCTTGGATCCAGTGATGTAAGGAACCTGAGATTCCAAAGTAGTTAAGTTTTTTAAGTAATCTATTTGATCTCTTCTTTGCTTTTCCCCCTTCAAAAGAAAAAAGGAGGTTGTCGGAAATGGCTTTACTTTTCAAATGCACACAAATGTCGCCCTCTAAATGTGTGACGCACGGGGCGGACGCCACCGCCTAGCTACGCCACTGCCCCCCCTCGTCACAAAAACTTAAACCTCCCCCCTCCAATATGATGTCACAAAGCTCCCCCCCCACTCTATAAAAGAGCGTGTTTCAAATCTCTTTTTAAATCCCTTATATTAACTTCGCGGCCGTCTCTGTCTGTCTCCCTGTCGTCATCTCATCATCTCATGGACGGGCGGAAAAACAAAAGTCAAAAATGACCCACTTCCCGTGATCCGATCGAGCTGAAATTGGGCACACGGACCCTTCTGACCTAACAATGCATCGTATCAAAATTTCAGATCTATCGAACGTACCGTAATTAAATTAATGCATTTTTAGTTTATCCTTATATGAGGTATGTAATTCAAATTCACGGTTTGTTATTGTTTTTTTTCTTCCACTTCCACGTGAGTTTGAGTTGACGCCGACTGTCGTGCCGACACCCCCTCACGTCCCACCCCCATTTACTAAAGACAAGGGACATCACTCGGTGTCAGTCTGTCAATGTTTGTAGCGTTTGAAAATAATCAATACTGTTAGTTATGTCTCATATATAAGGGATTTATAGTCAAAAACTTTGTTTTTACGGGTTTTTATTTTTAAATCCCTTATATTAACTTCGCGGCCGTCTCATTATCTCATCATCCCATGGGCTGGGCGGGCGGAAAAATAAAAGTAAAAAATGACCCACTTCCGGTGATCCGATCAAGCTGAAATTTGGCACACGGACCCATCTCACCTAACAATGCATCGTATCAAAATTTCAGATCGATCGATTGTACCGTAATTAAATTAATGCATTTTTAGTTTTTCCTTATGTTATTGTTTTTTTTCCCACGTGAGTTTGAGTTGACGCTTAGACGTCGACCGTCGTGCCGACACCCCCCTCACGTCCCATCCCCCGTTAAACGACAGGGGACATCACTCGGTGTCAGTCTGTAAATATTTGTGGCGTTGGAAAATAATCAATACTTATAATTATGACTCAAATATAAGGGATTTATAGTAGAAAACTTTGTTTTTACGGGTTTGTTTTATTTACACCTTTTTGTTAAAGTCACAATGTTTGTATGTTGTATCCATCCATCCTTCCTTCAAAACTTGAAACGTAAAATTATACCACTTCTGATGGTCCTAGAGATTAAAAAATTTACCACAGATAGATCTTAGATGACAATGCATTGTATCAAAATTTCAGATCGATCGAATGTACCGTATTGAAATTATTGCATTTTTAGTTATCTATAGTCTATATATAAGCATCGGTACCCGTCTGCTTTGTTGACATCCGTGAGTTCACCACGTGAACGCGACACCGTGGTTATAAAACGTTGGGCGGGTGCTTATGAGGGAGGTGTTTGGTATTTAAAAAAAATAGTGGTAAAAAAGATGTGTTGGCTTCAGACGTGAATTTTAAAGAGTTTTTATTATAAGTTTTAAAAAATAGCTGTAAAAACTAAGTTTTTGACTATAAATCCCTTATATTTTAGTCATAATTAAAAGTATTGATTATGTTTCAACGCCACAAATATTTACGGACTGACACCGAGTGATGTCCCCTGTCTTTTTAACGGGGGATGGGTCATGAGGGGGTGTCGGCACGACGGTCGACGTCTAAGCGTCAACTCAAACTCACGTGGAAAAAAACAATAACAAACCGTGAATTTGAATTACATACCTCATATAAGGATAAACTAAAAATGCGTTAATTTAATTACGGTACGTTCGATCGATCTGAAATTTTGATGCGATGCATTGTTAGGTCAGACGGGTCAGTGTGCCAAATTTCAGCTCGATTGGATCACGGCAAGTGGGTCATTTTCGACTTTTGTTTTTCCGCCCGCCCATGAGATGACGACAGACAGACAGACAGAGAGAGAGAGAGAGAGACAGAGACGGCGGTGAAGTTAATATAAGGGATTAAAAAAGATGTGTGGGCTTCAGACGTGAATTTTAAAGAGTTTTTATTATATGTTTTAAAAAATAGCTGTAAAAACAACGTTTTTGACTATAAATCCCTTATATATGAGATATTACTAAAAGTAGTGATTATGTTCAAAGCGTGTCCTTTTTAAAAAAAGATTTTTTAAATATTTAATTATTGTCATTTAAGTATGTATTTAGTGTAAGGTTGCACTCTAATATTGTAAAACGCGTGAAGCTTTGTAAAACGTCATTAAATAAATTGCAATTATCTTCTGCATAGAAGGAGCGTCTGTATAGATAAGATAAGATAAATATTGAAGTGAAACTTATATTTATTTAAAGTAGCGAGCTTTGATGTGACGTCACATTTCTCAAACACCCCCTCTCCCACTCGTCACAAATGTGTGGACCCCCCTCCCTCCTAGATATGTGACGCCATTTATGGACGGCCCCAAAAGAGCAAAACTATTTGGAGTAGATCAAGTTGTAGTTTGGCTAAATAAACATCGGTGGGATCGCGATACCATAACTCCAGAATAAATAAATAATTATGAGTTTAGAATTTAGTAAGCAGTGGTCACAAAACTAAGGTCCGTGAGCCGCCTTTGGCCCGCGACGCCATTTCATCCTGCCCGTTTCCGATACTTGATAGAACACTTGGAGCACGAGGCGTTTTGATACAATTTAAATATTAAATTTCGTGATCCAGAAGATCATCAACGTTCCGAGAAATCCTGGCTGCTATGTGCCTAAAATTTACTGTTTTCAATTTTTATCTAGCTTTTTTTTTGTTTATAGAAATGTCCTTTTTCAGCTGGTGGTAGTGGTAAGTTACTCGCTGACTTAACCGAAACAACACACAAAACACTTTTTTTTTCTGCCCCACATCTGTATCCAAAAAGATTTAAACAGGGTATGTATAGGCCTGACAGAATCAGAAAGTCACAAAACAACTAACGTTTTGACGAAAAGCCTTACAATAGACAAAAACAAATAAAACTAATAAACAATATAAAATGAAAGCTTAGCTGCTGTGTTATCCAAAACCATAAAGAGCAATTGGGGAAGAGAGTAGTACAGAATAGCTTATAAGAAGAGATATTTTTAACTTATCATTATCAGTGAGAACAACACGTTCATCCCAAGTGGTGCAAGGGTCCCATTGTCTTGGTGGATAAGCCTATTTTCAAGACTGACTTTGCTGGGTGTGTTTGTGCAGGAGACCATGGCAGTGACACACAGGTCAGCCACCTCCATATTACATGTATTATGGTCACGTCCATTGAAATGCCATAGAAAGTGCTCCAAAACACGACATGACAGGATTCTCCTGGTCTCTCCAATTATACACAAAATGCAAACCTAGATTATGAATTAAAAAATTCTCTCAGTAAATGTTCAACCCTCATCAGGAGATGCAAATGGTTTCTCTTGATTACCATTGGGACCCTCTATTTTCAATGAAAATTATAGGTTCTGTAGTCTTTTACCTAAGTACAAAAACATTTAGGTAAGTATAAAAGTGCACCCTTAGGCAGGAATTCAAAATTCCTGTTAAGCGCAATGCAGTGAGACCAATTTTGCGTAGGCGTTAACACAAACGATGTTGATATGACATTCCTTTACATTATTTTCATCCCTTCCACTTCCAAAAGAATAAAATAGCTGGAAAAAAGACACACAAAATTGTAATTAGTTATCAATAAAAAATATTGATTTTATTTTCAGGAAAAGGGAACAAGGACACTACTGGTACTGTTGGTTATCATCTGGAACAAGGACACTACTGGTACTGTTGGTCATCATCTGGAACAAGGACACTACTGGTACTGTTGGTCATCATCTGGAACAAGGACACTACTGGTACTGTTGGTCATCATCTGGAACAATGACACTACTGGTACTGTTGGTCATCATCTGGAACTGATAGATGCTATTCTAGAGTTCGCTTGGTTTTAGTGTCAGCCGAGCTAAGCCTAGGTTTTTTTCCAGTAATTTCCACCCACTTCTGAGTAAAAAAAATTTAGCAGTTTTAAAATCAAGTGTTTATAAGGCAAAATTTTCAATTTTTATGGTACAGCATTGAGGCCCATGTCTTGTTACAGTACTTGCAGCAAACCAAAAAATAAAATTTAAACAGTGAACAGAATTCTTTTTCTGTAGACACTTAAAAACATTTATTTATACTTCCTAAACATACAGATTAAACACCAAAAAAAAACTACAATGAATTTAAGTGAGATCTATTTTAATAACACTTTGAAAAATGAAATGAAACTTAAATCATCTCAAATAAACATATCTCACAACAAAAATATGAATATAATTCATTATAAGTTTAAGTAGTACAAATTAAATGAATGATATGTCATGCATGCAGCAACACATAAAATTCTTATGTGCATGGTCCCCATTGGTTTTTCATAACTGGTTTGATTTTTAATAATAAAATTATATAGTAACCCGTTTTATTATCAATAAAAAAGTCACACAAAAGTTTATAGAAATTGCCAACCAAATTATGCTAATACAAATCACATTATTTGATAATAATGCAAACAAATCTTATGTAACTTAATGCCAAAACACAAATAAGATTCTAGATTTATACTTATACAATAAAGATGGTAATCCACATTTCTGAATTACTATTGGAAATACAACCTAAAACAAAATATAGCATGAGTATATTCACTATCAATCAGCTTAAACTGCTAGACTTTAGGGAATGGCTTGTCAATTGGTCAATGTAGAGAAAGTAAAATTGTTTATTCTTTATACTGAAAGTTCACAGTAAATGTTTTTATTATTCTGGTTATTACAAATGTTGATGTGGTTTGCAAAATTTATCTGATGAGAACAATTCATTGGTCATAAGGTGAAAGTGAAACACATAAACATTTATCTAGAACTTGTGTGTATGGATAATAGAAACAGTTGCATCAATTATTGTGGCCTGAGATTGTTTCTTTTGAAAGCTTATTCCAATTACTAATTAACTAATTATCTTTGACAAGAACAACAAGCAGCCTCTGTACTTTGTTGTTGTTATTATGATCAGAATTGCTTGTAATTATCACTGTAATTAATACCAACATGTATACTAATTTGCACAGCTCAATGCTTTTCATCACATGGTATTTTGGCTGCCTCTCTTTATGACCAATTTGCTTGCCCCCATTAAAAAAACAAACAGTTGAAATATTAAGATTATCAAATAAAAAAAATACTGAACTTTGACATTGACCTGAACTCATAGAAAACAGATCACACATGCTGGTGAGGCAGACTAATTGCTGTATCACAACCTTCACAATCACCTGAATATTTGGAACACTAAACTTGTGTGTGTGCTACATGACACTAAACTTGTGTGTGTGCTACATGACACTAAACTTGTGTGTGTGTTACATGACACTAAACTTGTGTTACATGACACTAAACTTGTGTGTGTGGTACATGACACTAAACTTGTGTGTGTGGTACATGACACTAAACTTGTGTGTGTGGTACATGACACTAAACTTGTGTGTGTGGTACATGACACTAAACTTGTGTGTGTGCTACATGATTGTAGACATCAAGGCACAAACAAATAGCCCCTGACTAACTCACTACTGAATTAGACATATGTCATGTTCACATAAGAATGACAAAAAACATATAGAACTATAGAAATAGATGCCAGATTTAAATAACACTAAAAAAATTAAGAGATTTAAGAACTGCTATGGACAATAACTGTATTATTTCAAAGTTTATCTATAATTTTAACACAATTAAGTAATATTTATTTCAAACTACTTTTTAAAAAGCCCCCCAAATACAACGCAGAAATATTTTTACAATTTCAGCAATTTATAACTTTTGTTTCGTTGTAAAGTCAACAGTTGATATATAGCTCATAATATTAATTATTTTGTATACCTCTTTGAGATGAAAAATGTTACAAGTATGAGTTATCTAAAAGAAGAAAAAAAATAGCATAAATATAAAATAAGCCAACAGCTTACCACATTTTATATATTGACAAGTTTAGGAATTTTTTAAAGTTTTTCACTGGATTCAGACAAAATATTTTGGAAAATTGTACAAGTCCACAGATAATGGTCCAATAAATTCAATATTTGATTACAGAAGTTAAAATTGTTCTATTGTCAATTCAAAATGACTAAGTTGAAGCTTAAAAGACCATCTAACTTTAGAAACTGCATTGCTTTGATTTGCTAATACTAAGACACTGTAGCAAGGTAGGAAGCCATAATTACAAATTCCATTTTATTAAACTATTAAATATATTTAGCATAGCTGAGTCTCTTTCTGACTATCATGTAAAAAAAGTGTAAACAATATTTACTTTTTCATTTATTTAATTGCATTTTCATGCTATTGATAAGATTTTGGGGACCTTTTGTATACTCTTTGTGTATCCAACAGTTTGATATATATGACTGAAGTATAGAAAAAAAAACAATTCAGTCTTTTGAAAATGTCATTTAGCAACAATTAATGACAACATTGTAATTATATTATATATGAGTATTATAAAAGTCATTTATCAACAAGTGTAAATTATTGCACTAGTTACAGCTTCATATATACAGTTGTTTAATAAATGACTAATTAATATTAAAAGAATTATTTATGTCAATTTAATTATATTTTCTTTAATTTTTGTTTTAAACTTAGAATTGACAAGTAAGACGTATCTTAATTTTTTTTTGTCATTACTGTGGCTTATTTCTCCTTGATTTAAAAGCTTTTTTTTAAATGACTTAAGAGCTTATCATTCTTTTAACATAAAAGAAATGACCAAAATTTTAATTTGAAAGTGAAAGTCGAAAAAGCTATTAACAAAATAAAACAAATCTAATGCAATCTAATTTCAGGCAAATTAATGTGATCTTATAGACGGGGAGATCATAGTTGACCATTCCACAGTAGATGTGTTGATAGGAGCAACAGTTGTTGTCATTTGTTGAACGGTATCCTCCTTAAAGACAAAAATGTCTGTGCTGAGACACTGGAACATTATGACAACACCAACTAGAATGACAAACCAGTACTTTTCACTGCCCTGGAGACAAACAAAAGACACACATTTTGCCATCTATGATATCAAATAAATCATATTTTATTCAGTTCAGAAACAGTCCCGTCATTGCTTTTTGGTGTTGTTTTTTTTTCCAGTAGAGTCAAACTTCTAAAAATACAATCCCATTCATGGTTGTTGAATTGTTTAAACAAAATTAAATACTATCCTTACCAAGTCACCACTCTTGTACCACCAATTCTGAAAAACAGAAGGTAGTCACTTAGGGACTTACTTTGACTTGAAGGAGAGTAACTACTCTTGATATGTCCTAGATATGATTTGTAAATGTATACATATGAAGATGTATATCTTAGTGTGTGACGTATACATATGATGAATATGTGTGCTTATTTTTAAATCCCTTATATTAACTTCGCGGCCGTCTCATCATCTCATCATCTCATGGGCTGGGCGGGCGGAAAAAGAAAAGTCGAAAATGACCCACTTCCCGTGATTCGATCGAGCTGAAATTTGGCACACTGACCCGTCTGACCTAACAAAGCATCGTATCAAAATTTCAGATCGATCGAACGCACCGTAATTAAATTAATGCATTTTTAGTTTATCCTTATATGAGGTATGTAATTCAAATTCACGGTTTGTTATTGTTTTTTTGCCACGTGAAAGTTTGACCTGACGCATTGAGGCGACCCAACGAAGCGACGGGGTGCTTTTGTTTACATTTTACGTGTCACGCTGAGCTCGGTCAAGCGAATCGGTGACCAGACTTTTCCCCTCTCCCCCTCCCCCCCCCCAGGGTTATGAAGCAAACTTGAGTTAAGACAGATTCAGTCTGTATGTTTGTCGGGTTTGAAAATAATCAATACTGTTAGTTATGTTTCATATATAAGGGATTTATAGTCAAAAACTTTGTTTTTACGGGTTTGTTTTATTAAATCCTTTATATTAACTCGTGGTGTCTGGTTGAACCCTTGATTGCTTGCTTGTCCCCAAAAATTTTGATCAATTTTTAACCCACTTCCTCGTAAGCTAGCGAGCTGAAATTTTGCAGGCAGTTTCGTACCGATGATAAAAACAATGTATCAAAATTTCAGATCGATCGCATGTACCGTAATTAGATTATTGATTTTTTAGATTATTTTATTTATTCCTATGTATCATGTTATTTTTGAGATAGAGTGTCGCGGTGCGTATTACGTTGAACAACCTTTCTGTCACGCAATAAGGTGCGTCTTTTATTGACAACACTTTATAAACATATTCCTGATGGGTGCGCATTATGTTAAACATGTTTTACGACACAACAGCAATTTTGAATTTTTGGATGGTCTTGCGCTGCGTATTATAATGAACAATCTTTTAGTTACGTCTAGTACATAAAGGATTTATAGTGAAAAACTTGGTTTTTTATGTTTTTTTTTATTATTAATGTTTGTCCTGAATTTCCTGAACCAAAATATTGTTTAAACTTTTTATTACCAAATATATATTGTATTTGAAATAGCAAATACATTTGAGAAAAGCTGCATTTGAGAAAAGCTGCGGATTACAGGTACTGCAAGTAATAAAGCAGTGGATAACATCTATTTCATTGAATAAAAGTTGTGGGTATAAGTTACTGCATGTAAAAGCTTATAAATGAAATAGGGGACCTAAAGTGTTATACCAATTATTTTTTTTTCCATTTGCCGGTGAAAAATAATTTGAAGTCATGGGATTACTTACCACAACTGAAGATACTATTGCGCTGACTGTGGATTAAATAGAAAGAAAAAAAGTTATATATCTTCATGAATAATTTTAGTTAATTTTCTTTTCCATAAGGGAAATGTACCATGTTCACTGCATTTCACATAAGGGGAAGGTAGCTTGATGATTGCATTTTACAGAAGGAGGTCAGATTACTAATGTTTTATAATAAAAATACCATTGTATAATTTACATCCATTTACCTAGTGTTTTATCTAACAGAACTCAGTCCAATGTAAATCACATACATGATCAGGTCAACACAAGTAAATTTTATCAAAAGTGATTTCAATTATTTCAAAAGTCTTTATTACATACTGGGAGATCTTATGAGTAAATGACAATCTAATCATTTTTTAAAAACACTGTCTCTTTTAGTTGTCTGTTTTCAACCAGATTATGAACAAATAAACTTACTGATTAGATTGCAGACCAAGAGATAGTACGAGCCATTTTTGTGTCCTTGAACAAAGCACAGAATGACTGCTATCTGTTAGAATTAGAAGGCAAATGCAAAATTATTCAAAATTTTTAGGTATTCAAAATTCAAAGAATCCCTTATTCATTAATTCGATTAGCAGGGAACCCTTAAATTCATTATCTGATCATGAGTTAACAAAATAATTAAAACATTTTAAAATCTCATCTTATTTATTTCAGACACTTCTTTTATAGAGTTGACAATTGTGTCCTATGGTTATCCATGGCTAGTGTCTAGTCTTGCATTTTTATGAAGTTTTTGATGTTGTTAGTGTTAATTAACTTGGTTTGTTTAGACAACCGATTCCACTCCAAACACTTGATGGAAAGGAGGATTTTTTCTTGAACATGAAATAAAGAAAGTTTTTTTTATCCCCACGTCTATTTGGGAATTGTATTTAATTGTTGTGTTGTATCTGCAAATTAGAATTTAATGCATTACATACTATTACTACTTCACTCTTCTATTTTTAAGTATTTCTAGGTTTAGTGATTAACTATTTTCAATTAAGAATATTCACCATTAATAAATCTAGTCGGTGATTACTATTCACCACTAATGAATCTTGCAGATCATTTTTGAATTTGTTAAAGTTTATCTAGTTTTACAGAAGATGCATATACTAGTCTAGTAAAGGTGTTCTTAATTTAGCCAGTTAGTAAGACAATTCGAGGAATATAAGAGGATTATAAATTCTAGCTTCTAGGCCAGAAGAGAAGATTTAAGGGTCAAAATCAGCATAAATTAAGTGCATGAGGCTCACATCTTGTATAAATTACATTAAAACAAAAATTTGCTTGAAAATAAAACATTTTAATATCTTATCTACAGTTGTTGGTTGGTAAAGTGCAAGATATTTAAAAAATTCAAATTATTGTCATGTGGAAGTTTTAGCCTTAAGGAACATGGGTCATCAGTTATGAAAATATAATGGAATTGGAATAATAATAAATATATTTTTTAAATTTTTATTGAACCAGAATATCATTGTACAAAAATGACTGTTCAAAACATTTTTTATAAAAGAGGTAATTGGCTTCTGTAAATATTGAACTGTTGGGCTGAAAGTATGTTACTTGTTAGTCGGTTAATTCCAGTTTTTAGTTTCAGATGTATTGAGCCTGGGGGTGGGTTAGGAGGTCAGGCAAGTGAATTTATTAACCCAACCAAAATGAAACAGTACAGCACCCAGTGTCACTAAAGGCCATTCAAGTGCGCAATTCACTAAGGTTTTTTTTTGTATGATTACCGAAATTCCCTGTACGTTCTGCTAAATCAAAACCCTGTCAAAAATTTGTTTTAAAATAAATGGTGCAACATTTTCATTCATTTGATAGTATATGATGAAATGTGTACTATTAATTTAAATTAATATAGTGTTCAAACACTAATATACAATTTTATTTTTTTTCATTGATATCTAACTCATGGTTTATTTATTGAGAAAAATATTATAAACTACTTTAAATTAATGATAAAATTGTACAATTGATCGTTTACATTTAGGTTTACAAGCTAACCTACTCTATTGTTTATCTCATTGGGTTAAGAAATCCCCAACAGAAATGGAAAATAAAATTGCAAATGTTTGATACTTAGTAAGGTCTATAACAAAAAGTTGGCCTTAAACTGTTAAGTTAGCCTTTAAATGTGGGATTTTTCAGACAAATTAATTTTAGTATTTGTTTGATACCAGTATGATTTATTTTATACAAGAAGGGTAAATATAATTTTTTTGAACAATTGATATAATATCCACTACTAACTGGCTTAAACAAAAATAAAGGTTCTCTATTGCACGTACCATAACCATTACCAAAGTAACAACATTCACTCCTCTAACCAATAAGATCTGAAATGTAAAACAGAATATTTTTTTTTAAAAATTAGTGCAAACAATAAGCAAATATTTAATTTTAAATCATTTTCAGCTTATTCACTTATTTGTAACTATCATGTATGATAAAGCCTCTTTAGCAAAGTAGTTAATAATTTATTACTCTATTTGTAAAATTTAAATGAACAATTCCCAATAAAAGTGACAAATTTGTAATATTAATACTAAATATTTCTGTTTGGGTGTATATGGATAGGGGTTATTAGCCAAATGAATATAAATTGTGCAAATTGAAATTCAGTTAAAGGCATGAAAACAATGGGTAGGGGAGAGTCTGGAGAAATGGGCAAGTGGAAGAAAGGAACCCCCCCCCCATATTTGAATGTAACAGACCAAAAATGTTTAGAAACTAAATGAATGCAAACATAACTTTGTTTTAATATAATAGTATACGAGTTAAATAGTCGGCCGTTCAGGAGTTCTACACGTGAGAACTTTTTACTTAAAATATGTACTTAAAGCTCACCGCATCATATGGCTAGAAAATTAACTATCCCATCTGGAATAAAAATAAATATATTTTAATTATGGCTGGTACTGATTTTTAAAAATTTGTTCGATAAATGGGGGACAAATTTAATCGATTAATTATATTTTTACAACGCACATATAGATCCCATTAAGGCACGATTCCTTATTTTGAGAAATCAGTTAAGTAGCGGTAATTCCATGGCTCCCAAACTTTGTGACGTAACACAGCAAATTCATTCTGCTATGCAAGAAATAAGGAAGAAAAACCTTTTTGTTTACGTATGCAACTCTAATATTATAGCTTTTTAGAAAGCTGACCATTTCTCTCTACAGGAAGGTCGATTTCTCCCTCCACCATGCCCATCTCTCCCAACCTACATAGTCATCAAGTGTTTTATTTATTTTAAAGTCTTCATGCCCCAGTAAAAGAAATGTTGCTTCCTTACCTGAGAATACTGAAAGTTACATATGTAACTATATGTATTTGACAACTATGTAAATGAAAATGTTACTGTTACTCTTAGTGCTAATGCTAATCAAAATACTTTTAGGAAATAAAAATTAAATCCAACATCAAGAAACACACACTCAAGAGATCAGGCTGAAATGCTTACATATCAGTATTAATAAACCACTGTAACACAGTAGGTACTGACAACGTAATTATCAGAATTATATTCATCACACTAAAGAAAATGTCCTCAACCATTGAAAACATACAAATTGTAGATACAGACAAAAACATTTAATTTTACTATTACTCTTGACTAGCGACTTTAAAACAAAACATGTGCAAAAGGACAACGAACCATTCAACTTCAATGTGACACTTGTCACCACAGAAAACGATTGCACATGAACATGTCGATCTACACTGCACTAGAAAATAAAGTTGCATCTTGGCCTTGTGTACAGAGTGAGTTGTTTCAATGCAGTTCAGGTCTGTTAAATTCCTATGACCCGAACACAACTAACTCTTAAGGTGTCTTAAATCCTAATATCAATAACTCAAACGTAAATAAACCATGACAAAGATCCACAGCAATGAAAACAAGTAAAAGAATGACATTAAAAAATGCAAACATTTCATTCACGGAAAACAACTTTTGTGAATACTCATCTAAGTCAAATTTGTCTATAACTTATAACTCAAATGGAGGGTAGCTTTTTGACAGACAATTAAATAATGAAATATGCCATGAACAATGTTCCCTTTCAGCTGTGTGCTTGCGCTAATATGACTTACACCAGGCAGCAGTTTAGAATTACCAAGCACCAAATTTTTATAAAGATTATAATATAAAATATTAGTGTTGGTGAGGTGTAAAATTTTGCACATTGGCCAATGATAAGGGCCTAAGGGAAACCTTTGCCATGACCAGTACTGCCAGAAGACAAATCAAGGTAAATTTTGGGTCTTGAAATTCTCAGATTTTTATTGTTGTATGAGATTTTTAGCAAAGTATAGATTCTGGAAAAATCAAACAGTTACGTTCCTTACTTCTTTGCATCAGCAGTGCACACGACCAGCCTCAAAGCTATTAATACATGTATTAATTGACTGCGCGCTGAATGCGGCAAGTACATGCAGTTAGTGTTGTCTCACCAGATAAGACACTAGCACTACTGGTAACTCAATGTACAAAATTCTATCAACTCTGAGCTTTAAAATGAAGTTTATGATAAATATTACTCAACTTATACACGAGTATATATGGTAATCCAAACAAAAGATGCCAAGTACTGAGGAGTAATAATAAATAATATTTAATCTTCATCGTCATAAGTGGGAGAAGTCCATAGCCATCTAGTAGTAGTAGCTTAAGTATTGCCGTGTTGCCAACAGTTAATACCAAAATAATACATAAATTTATTTGATGATTGGATAAAAAAACAAGTACACAATAATCTAATACAGCATTCAGATAGACATTCCTGGCATGGGGATAAAAACGCTTTTCTTCTAGCAAATTCCTAACACTGCTATTGAAATTAGTCATTACATAGTATTATTTTATTATGATAATATGAGACTAAACACTAACAGAGTCGGAATGTAAGTCAGTGTAGCACACCTACAAATTCTTCAGAGTATCAGTGACTATCAGTTCAGTATATCATGATTATTATTATCAGTCATCACTGAGTCTAGACTATAGGTAGATACCGCAACAGACATCCGGAAGTATTCTGTAGTTTATTTATTATTTTTTTAGTCTACTTCCTGTTTCAAAATTGACAGTTCTCAATTATTTACAAATGTACCTCTTTACTACATAGTTACTTTAAACTATACGTGTCCTGAAGTTGTGCTTATAGGTCGTCCTCAAATCATATAAATATTAAATATTTAAGCTATAACACTTCCAAGTGACTCTAAAATTGTCATTTCCGACAAAATAAAATTGTGTGTGTCTTCTGATCTTGATTTAAAAAAAGCTCAATTATGTAGCCGGGGGGAACATTTTAAATAGTTGAAAACTGTTAACTTTGAAACAGGAAGTAGACTAAAAAAATTATGGGTGGTTATCATTATAGCGGCCAAGATGCCGGCCGACGCTAGTGACGTCACTTCGACGCTGTTGTGTTGCTACCAAGTTAAGGATTTTTTTTAGAATTCTAAAGTTGTCTCCCCTATCACCCCAGACACTGCAATTATTGAGTGATTTATGGGTTTGTGTTCTTGCGCCGATAGCAAGCTCAGGTTTGGGGCTTGGGGAGGGATCCCCAATTTAATTAAATTTACTCTATGTCCCCTTTAACATTTAAAAATATCCAAAAAATGAGGAACTATAAGCTATGCGGACTTGATAGGGGTACTGCAAAATTGCCCGGGAATTGCGTTCTTTTGACCCGTAGCGTCTTGGTAGAAAGTTTAGTTAATTTTTGTGTAAAATTTTTCAAAATGAGATGTGAATTTTCCAAATTGGAAGGTTTAGTTTTAGAACTTTTATTTGTGAAGTTAGGGTTAGGTTTAGTTTTAGAATTTTCATAGTTGAATTTTCCAAAATGGAAGGTTTTAGATTTTAGGTTTAGGGTTAGTTGAAGTGCTTCAGACGCAGAAACTGTGAAAGTACCATTTTTGCCCCTCATTTTTCACTTTTTATACAAAATCGGCATGTTGCTAAATAAGCTAAAATTTAAGAATCTCCAACCCCCACGCCCAATCTCAAAATCACTGGGTCGCTAAAAAAACGGCACATTTGAGAATCTCCACCCCCACCCCCTCTTTTTTTCTTCACATTTTCGCTGGTTTTCAAAATCAACGCGTCGAAAACACAGAAATTTGAGAAGCTCCATTACCCCTCACCCCCCTAAAGTGCCATGTTTAGAACTACTTTTTCCCTAGGTCACATGCCTTAGCGACCAAGATGGCGCCCGGACATAACCCTATTTTGGGCCCGGCCGTCATAACGATAATTTACCAAAATAATAAATAAACTACAGAATACTTCCGGACATCTGTTGCTGTATCTACCACTATTACTATTACTATCAACTATTTAAAATTTAAAACTCAAATAAAACTCAAGACTAGAAAAAAAAATGAATAGGCTAAGCATAGGACACGATAATCAATATTTAATATTATCAATTCGTTTAAGCACTCTGAGACTAGCCCTAGCTAGAAATAGTAATGAAAACATGGTAATCCTGCAGTTTCTACATGTATATTATTTCACAATGAAATTTAATTTTCTCTTGAGAGCTCACGTTTTTAATTTATTAAATGCATTATTATATGTTGTATTTTACCTATTACAGCGCTAATTTGTAATTTGTATAAATTTCTAAGACCTTTTTTTCGGCCCTTGAAGCTACATAATCGGAGAAGGATACATCTATTTTGTTTCTCTAGCTCCCTACTAACCGGGTTGTCACAGTAAGATGCCAAATGAGATTTTCTCACTTAAAAGTAAACAAAATAAAAATCAAACATCTAGTAACGAAATAAAAAATGAAATTGTCCTTAAAAAATTTATTTATCTTCTAAGAACATTAAAATAGATGAATAATAGTTTTCAAAAAAATCTTCAGTCAGTAAATTTATTTTAGCATGGGTAAAAAATATCTGGCAAGCAGGGTGCTAGATAAACAAAATGGACGTATCATGACCGGATTATGTATCATAGTGAGCCAAAAAATGCCTTAGAAATTAATTATTAATAAGACTTACAAATTAGCGCTGTAATAGCTAAAATACAACATATAATAATGCATTTAACAAATTAAAAACTAACGTAAGTTCTCACAAGAAAATTAAATTTTGCTGTGAAATATTATACGTCTATACGTGTAGAAACTGCAGGATTACCTGAAAATAGAAGTGTTGAAAAATGAAAGTAAAAGCTGTCTTATAATATAATAGTCATAGCGATGGTAATCCCTTATTTCAGCGCATTTTATATTTCAAGTCATCAAAAAACATTTTTTCAAACTTACTTCATTAAAATTTAATTATTATTATGAAATATATTTAAAAAATTAAAACATTATTTTTTTGTTGAAATAAAATTACTATATTTCACTATCTTCTGTGACTAGCGGCGCCATTGTTGTTGTTAGAAGTCTGATTTTAAAAACCTTTATCTAAGTTAAAAACCTCTTTAAACTCAACAAAACACACGAAAACTAATTGTAAAGACTAAAGTAAAGTAAAGTAAAGCATTAAATACGTTTTTTATATCTGATTTAAGTGTTTAAATTAGTAAAAGTAAGTTATTTTATTTATTTTGTTCTAAAAATTTAAAATGCGCTGAAATAAGGGATTACCCAAAAGTCTTTAAAAGTATATTGTGTACAATCTACTAACCAATTTCGGTGATAATTCGTGGTAAATGGCGTGTGTATCCACTGCTGTTGTCTGCTGCGATGAAGCCATTTTTTCATGTCATGTGACAGGAGCATGTCCTTTTCTTGTTTTCTTTAGAAGAGTCACATTTTTTATTGGTCGCTATTTATAAAACATAAAATACAACCAATAGATTTTTAATACTTTTTTTTTAATGATGTTGTTTACTTTAAGCATGTGACTGTGAGAGGTTCAGAGGATGTGTTGTATCTGTACGGCTTAGTGTTAGTGATCTGTACTTAAAAACTGTAGGCGACAGATAAATTAAATCTTTTGGTTAGTAAATAATTAATGGATCACTTGAAAGTGATCTTTATTGTCATTATTGAGCATTATTGTTTAATTCAACACTAAATCACTAAATTTGTATGTGTAATAACAAAATTATCACAATTCGATAACATTTTTAGTTGTTTTAGTCTTTTACTCTAAATTACAATTTTATAAATCTCACTGACACAATGAACTAAAAAAAACAATGTCCAAATCTATGAGTGCTGTGACTCACTGAGACTGAGACGTTCTAGTTTCGGACCGAAAAAGGCCAACATCTCAAATCTGCAATAAACTAAGGACTAAGACTAAACTAAAATGAAGTTAATCCCCATAAATCATAATTTGTTTTTACATTACATGTGTCATTGAATTGTCATGTCTTTAAAATCTACTTCATTTTGATAATTACATTTTATACTTTGACTTTGTTTAGTCTTTAGTACTCTTTTAGTTTAGACTGATTAACAACTTAAAATAGATTTAATAAAATAGATAACATTTGTAATTAAAATTAAATTGATACTTTTAATGAATGAACATCAATTTTTTTATTGTTGCTTATAATTTAATTTAAACTGTAATTGCATTATTTTTATTATTACAATCAATTAGGCCCCTATATCAAGGAAAACCACAGTCATAGGCCCAGGCCCAGTCATGATTAAATATGATTAACCATAAAAAGGCATAATCAATAATCACAAAGCAAAAATAATTTATATTATTTATATGCTTATCCTACATCCATTCATTTAGAAATTGATAATTTATTTATAATAGTAGATTAAGATTATAGTTTTAAGTCAGTAGAGTAGGCTACATTGCCACTTGACTGGTTGGGAAAAGGAGTCATTTCATATTTTAAGTTTAAGCTTTTGAAAGCTTTTAAGCAGCTAATTTAGGGTCCTCAGTTAAAGTTAAGGGTATCATATGGCGTGCTAGAGTGTGCAAAGTGTCTGCAAAGGAATAGATATTACAGATATTCCTTAAAAACTACCTTCAGTTTAAGCATAAAACTACGGAAATATTAAAAAAACTGATTGTAAAAATGAAAATCCGCTTTATAAACCTGATTTCTTAATCTCAAGCCTCGTAAAATAATAATTACATGTACCTTAAATTTTGACTGTTCATTTTTAATAAATAAATTAGGTGCTCATACTAAAAGACTTATAATTATAATTACTTTTTAAAACATAATTTCTGCATTAAAAATAAATGAGTCATACATTCTTTTGATGCAAATATACAATTGATTTATACCTATGACAGCCTATGAATATTGTGGATCTAAGTTTGAGTCTTTCAAGGAGCTCATATCAGGGAACAAAAACCTGAAGAAGAAACAGTAACAGTGTAGTTGACTTAAGTAATTGACCATCTAGAGTTCTACAATGTTCTCCCCAAAGGCAGTTAAAATTTGTAATGTTTAGTTTATTACTGCACTATAAGTATAAGTATGTCATGTCATTTGTTGACTTCATTGTGAATTGTGAATAATCCTATATAATAAAAGGCAAGTTTCTGTCCGTTCTGTCCATAGCGATTGGTCTCTCAAACACATATGACTCCTACAGCCAATCATATTGAACACGTTTACGCGGGCGTTCAAACGAGTTATTTTTGGTGCAGTATTTCTTCCAAGACTTTATTTTGAGTTATGCGCGTTGGGATTTATAGTAAAAAGCTCTGCTTTTACGAGTTATTTATTTTAACTATAATGAATAGTATTTTTGACGTGATGAACATGTAATGCCGGTCGAGACGGCTGTTGGAGGGGAGTTACAACATGCCATCGAACGGTGGCGGAATGTCCTTGGACGGGCTTTGTTGCTCGTATTGTATAAAGGTATAAAAAATGCAATAATTATTTTTCTAAAATAACTTTCAGTGTTTACTTCTATTCCATCAGATATGTCTGATATTAAAACTGGCCTGCTGAGTGGAGCAAGGCCAACTCCACCTCCTAGTGCTAGCAGTCCAGATGTTACAAGCGTGACAGGTGATGCTGTCTATCATGATAGTGCCCAATCTCCAAGATCTGTATGTATTTAACTGTCATTGATTTGTTCTAATAAAATATAAAAAATATATGAATTTCTTATGCTTAATGTTATTATAAAAGCACACAGTATTTATCTGTTCTATCTATTAAAAGAGAAATAATATATTAAATTTGGATTATTCATTCTATTATTAGAACACACATCTGTTTAAGTCTCTACAAATTATTGGAATTATTTATAGAGTTATTAAAGTAGGCTTCTTAGCTAAGTATATTGTGTCAATTTTTCAAGAATATTGCAGGAACTAAGTGATATATTTGTAATGTCACTGCATAATTATTCCTGATCATCTTTTTAAAATCTTTTTGTAAAAAAATAAATGTGGTACAAGAGTTGTTGGAAACTTGAGAATTATTGTCTCAAAGACTTTGCTAAACTAGTGAAATATTCCATGTACACAAAATCAAATCAGTTCACCAAGTTTAATCAAAGGGTGAAGGTGGAATTAAAATGCTAATGCCAAAATAAAATGGTCATTTTTGTTATAGTTATATATTTAGAAATACAACACAAAGATAACTCAATAAAATCCTCAGATAGACATAAGGATAAAAACACCTTTCTTATTCCATATGCAAGAACAAACACAAACAAATTCTCGTTTTTACCGTCCGGAATTCGGCGTGAAATGGGTTGCCTGAAGAGACCAGGAAAGCCAACACTTTATCAACATTTAAAACTCTAATATGTTGCAGGACTAGACAAACCATAGATAAGCATAGGGTGCAATAATGTTATGTATAGAAGAATCGTCTGTAACAGATAAGATAGGAAGTGAACACTATTAAGATTCACCAGAAAGACCTGGATTTATTATTGCTTTTTAAACAAATGTTCAGATTAAAGACTATTTAAGTATATATATTAAAGAAGCACATAATATTGCCTCCTAATTCCCAAAGAAGGCTCTTGACTACTAGTTTATTTCTCTGTAGGAAGTTTGTTAAAGTGTGCTCACTTTTTAAATAGTTTTAATAATTTCCACATGTGCCATTTGATAGTAAAAAAATGTTTTCTTAAACTCCCTATGTAAACCTCTGCGAGTGTTATTGGTTTAAGGTGAATATAGCTGATTTGTTTCAAAGCAGTTCCACTTATGAAAGGGAAAACATAGGTGGTGCAAGATGATTGCGATTCGATAAACTTATCCATAAGTCCTCAATTGCTTGTGCTTCAGGGTTTAGGAAATATTCTATAACTCAAAATACCATACATTATGCTGTATATGCATGAATTCTAAAGCAGATAAAATTTATTTTATATACTGAAAATTTGAGAAAGATGGGGTTGTAATTGAGTTTAAACGCATTGGTTTGTATAGATGATATAGACTATAGTTAGTTAGTTAGTTCCTCTCGGGCCGAAGACGGCACATAGGGCAGAAGTCATGGATTTCAATTTACGACAATCCGTCGCCAATTGTATTAGTATTAGGTCTTGATTATTTCTTAGACCCATGGTTGAGCTTTCTCTTTTGATTGTTCTATGTAGGGTTTCTTTTGGTCTTCCTTGTTTTCTTTTGCCTTTTGGTGTCCATAAGAAGGCCTGACGTGATAGTCTTCTCTCGTCCATTCGAAGAACATGACCGATATAATTCCAACGTCTTCTCCTTATAAAGGTTGACACATATTCTTGGTTTGTTTCTTCTCTTATTGTTTCATTTGATTTAAAATCACTCCATTTTATATTCAAAATTTTTCGGAGGCATTTGTTCTCGAAGGCAACTAATTTCTTTTCTATAGCATGAGTGGATTTCCAGCTTTCACATCCATATGTTAGTACAGGGATTACGCAAGAGTTGAATAGCCTAAGTTTTATATGTTTGCTAAGAGTCTTTGATCTCCAAATATTTGTAAGTTTGTTAAAAGCACTTGACGCCAATGCAATTCGAGTCGTCATCTCTGTTGTTGCATCTCCATCATATAACATTTTGCTTCCTAAGTAAGTGAAGTTGGTTACTTTCTCTATGGTATGGTCATTAAGTATAATATCACTGGGTTGGTTGGTGAGGTCCATGACTTTTGTTTTGGTTGTGTTGATTTGAAGACCAATTTGATTCGAAAAGTGCTGGAGACGATCCGTTTTTTCTTGGGTGTTCAGATGCGTTGAGCTTATAAGAGCCAGGTCATCTGCAAAGTCAAGGTCTTCCAAAGTAGATGATGACATTTTTACATAATAAGTGAAGACCTCAATAATTAAAAACTTATTTAAATTTTTTTTTCTAAATTAAATTTTTTTTGTTTCATTGGAAATAAATGTTCCATTTTCCACTGGCATGTCATAGATTTTAAATCATTAAGAAAATGAAAACTGACCACACTTATGTTTGATACAATTTTAATTCATCTAAGTTTTGTTTGATCAGCTTTCTGTTCAACCTAGATCTAATGTTAAAAGCTTTGTTTCCATCCGCTTTTACAATTGGTTCTTACTTTTCTTCTCTCCATTGGCTTTAAACAATTTTTTTTTAAAAATAAGCTCATTACTCCAAAGAAATAAAATATTTAAATTAGAAGCAGCAAACTACTTAAGAAAAATATTGATTTTCAGAATAGGCAGTAGCCTCCAATTTAGAAGTTATCTCCTCTGTTCTCCTTAGCACCATATTGCTACAACAGGGGTTTTATGCAGCTCTGCAGCCTTACTACTCTCTCACACTCATATCACTCCACTGAGAGCATGGAATTTCCAAGCTGTGCAATTATTATTTTAATTTAAAAAAACAAACATCTAAATTTGCTTTATTTTAATATCATGCAGACTTCACCCATTACAAATTAAAAAATTTTTAAGAAATTATTTTTGTAAAGGAAAGCTTAATTTGTATTATAATTTTTTTTCAGCGTCTTATCCAAGTTTTGTTTGTTGGACTGGTAGTAGTCATGGCTCTTGTAAGTAATTTGTAAATGGTAGTAGTAATTTTTAAAACAATATTTTTAACTAGTATAAGTCATGAATCTTGTAATTAATTTATAAGTGTTTGTAATGTCTCTTCTAAGTTATAACTGATATTAGCCATAGACCTTTTAAGTAGTAAATTATTTAGATTTTTTAAAACAGTGATTAGAGAAATGAATGTGAAATTCTGAAAATTGATGTCAATTGTAATACTGCAGCTGAAAAGATAAAAAAAATTAAGTACCCCGTAGCTATGAAAATAATCAAAGGCAGGAGTTTTGATTCAGATCAATTTGTTTTATTGTTTATTTCTTAATTAATCTAAAACAATGTCTTTTTCTTTTTGCTAGGTGAGTATATCTTTGTCTATATACCGTGGAGCTGATGTCAGTGAGAATGGAGGAATGTACTTCATGCTTGGGATCAGTTTAATTGGATTTGCTATTGTAGAGATAATAATGGTAAGACTTTAACAGATTTTATCTTAACATTAACAGAAATTGATAATATTCTTCAAATTATTGATAACAAAACACAATGTATGGTTTTTACATTTATTTTACATACATATATACAAATGTATATATATATATATATACACACACACTCTTGTCAATAATGTCCCATTCACGATTGCAAAGTAAAACTTAATGTTAATATATTTGTGTGACAGCGTACATCTAATACATCATCTGATAAAATTCACATTTTTGGTTTTTGTTCAAAATTCAGAACTAACAATCTGAAGTCATTGTTAATTTCAGATCATCTTTACGAGAAGAGGAGACCTTCCTAAGGGCAAAACTTGGTTTCTTTATTTTGTTGGATTCTGTGTTATGCTGGAATCAATTTTTACAGATGTCTTAGTCTTCCAGTAATGAGTCATAGCAGCTTATGTCTATTCTTATATTTGAGTCTGCCTGTTGTGAAAGGACTTAAAAATGGAGAGTGATGAATATTAAAAGTATACTTAAACTTCAAGTATTTATATGATTTTTGAATTATTATAGCCAGCAGCTCTTCTTTAATGCATGTCAAAATTTTCAGTTATAAAATGTTTGGTGCATTTTTAGCATGTTAAAACTTAAATCAATTCAGTTATTACATCCATTGCATTTTTTTTACATGTATGTAATTTTTTTTGTTGTAAATCCTGTAACAGTCGGTGGCAGATTTTGTTCTATTTCATGTAATTAATTCTATTTTTTAGTGCTGTAAAATGTTTTACATCTACTTGAATTAGGAATTAGCATATAACATTCCTATTTTACTTAAACATTTTCTTTATGTTTTGAAAAATTGTATATGTTTTGTATTTATTATGATTTCTTATTGAAAACTTAAGTAACTCATGCCATCTGGTATTTACAGTGAACTATCATAAACTATACAATGATGATGCCAATTTTTATATCATCTACTGTACCAACACTTATCAGACTGTATTTACAATGAATGACATTGCTTCACTCATTGGAATCATGCTCAGAATATTTCTGTGATACGGAAAGCAAGTTGGATGCTCTGACATATTTGTAACTACTTGATTTTTTTAAAAATTCAAATGAACTACCTATTTGGCTCAATTTAGTGGACATCCACATAAAAAATACACCCAGAGGGGAAGAGGAGATTATTGATTTGAATATTTTTGCATACATGGTTGGTGTGTGTGTAGGGGAGAAAAAGTGTGTGGGGTGGGTCTTGGCTGAAATTATGTACATGTAGATTCAAGCACAAAGGCCAATGTTTCTTACAACTTCTAAAATAGAACAATATCTTATTAACTTATTACGATCACCATTCTTTTGTTTTATATATTTCAAAAATGATTCACTAAATTTTAAATATCTTAGATGAGATTTTTTCCTACACTTTTTTGCAATGTCCTCCAGATAATTTTTCTATCTGGATGCACTATGAGTGAAAAATAAAAACAATTTCTTAATAAGAATTACACAGAAAGAGTCTGGAAAAAATATTTTTTGAATTAAATGAAAGTAAACATTTGTTGCTCATTACTTTGCTGCAGTCATGTGTAATGTGTTTTAAGTAAGTAACTTTACTTTTTTGCATTGCTGATAGTTTTTATTATTACAAATCTTTGCACATTTTTTCCCTATTTTTTATTAAAAAATCATTTTTTAAAAATTTATTATTAGGTGCATCATGTGGCGAGGGTTCTAAAATGTGACTTATCTTTTTTTATGTAAAATACAGATACAATAAATTAAGTCAGAAAATGTTGATGGTGCAATCATGACCACATGTTTAGCTGTATACATTTTGTATATTTTTGTTTTTGTTTAGGAAATCTTTTTCAAATTGAAAATTTAATCTTCAAATTGTGTTTACCAATTGTGTTTACCAAAAAATTATGTACAACAGAATAATTTGTTAATATAGCTAATCTTATAACTGTGTAAGCAGTTTTTCGCTGTTAGTCAAACAACCCAAGGACCATTTAATGAGAAATTTTGTAATGTTTAGTTGTACCTTATGTGATGCTAAAAGATTCCAATATAATTAAAAAATCATTACAATATAAAGCAGGGGAAATTTTTTTAAGTCAGATGGCCTCACATTTTATCAATGGCCTCAGGGCAAGTAGGTATGAATTTCAGTTAATATCAAAGTGTCTTAGAAGATTTTTGTTGGGCTTAAATAACTTAACACTCTAGTTTTTTCAGATCTCTACATTTGACCGTGTCCTTTAGAAATGACCAATTATTGTCACCATGCTGCAGTTTTGCTTTTTTTTTCTTCAATGTTATAGAACGTTTTATGTCACACTTTTGTTTCCCTTTTTTATTAAGCATATTTTACAGAACTCCTATATAAAATTAAAATTACTAAAAATTTACCTAATTTACTGGTTGAATACTCTGTTTGAGCTATAATTTACTTTTTTGTATGTAATACTCTGTTTAAAGCTTTATATACTGGTAGTAAACTATTTGAAACATACTTTATTGGTAGTGTTCTTTGTTTGAACTATAATTTACTGGTAGCACAATGGGTTTGAGCTATTCACTGGTTGAGATGCTATAATTTCTCTGCAAGATGTTGATTAGTATGATTGTAATAATTTTTTTTATTTTTGACTGCAAATGTTGGAATCAAAAGAAATATTTTACACAAATTCATGGAAATGTTAGTATAAACCTGCTTCAAATTTGTGGCCATGTTAAAACTGTTATTTTTTGGCTATATAAAAGCCCATGACCATGTTTTTTTTAAAAAATATCATTCATCATGTTACACATTTTATGTTATTGTAGATGTTAAATATGCTTGTTTGACATGTTAATCCCTTTATTTCATTGGAAATATTTAACATGATACTTAACTACTTTAATTGGCTTTAACTTTAAAAGGGGAAGTTGCTTTGTGAATGGTATTTTCCTCTTTTTTTTTCCATGATTTTTTTTATTACCAATAATTTATTGGTTTTCAACATTTTGATTTGTAATTACCTTCAAAGTATTGTTCCAAAAACATTTATAGGTGTAATATGTCATAAATGAAATGTTGGATTTGGTGCAGTTTTTGTGTTAATAAAGTTGTTAAAAACAATGACTTTAGCCTCTCTCAATCTAAACATTTTTGCATATCAAGTAACACTCAACCTGATTAGCCCCTACTATATAAATTATTATAAATAGATGCATGAATCTAGTGCGTTTTATTTTCTTTTGAGCCAACAAATATAAGTGCAAGGGCTAGGATTATTTTGTATTTTATTCAGATCAGATCAGAAACAACAAATCTTTATTAAAACTGTAAGGATTCACTACTGATATTTAGTATTATTATGGACGTTTTCTTAACTACAGATGCATCAATGTGGGCCAATTGTCAGTAAGCATTATGCATTAAATTATATACTAGATGCTACCCACAAATCTGTTTGGACATAGATGGGTACTGTTATAGTTACTTCTAATTTCAACCAAATAGGTATAATTAACAGGTTACACTTACAATTTACACTTTTATTTATTCATTTTAATGGAAAAATAGAGCTTTTTCAAAAAATGGTTTCATTTCAAAAGGATTTTTAAAAATAAATATGAAGATTTTCAGTTGAATTACTGTAGTTTAATTTTATTTTTGTGGTTACTCACTCATATCTGCAGAAAAAATATTTTTTTTAATTAATAAAGGTTTATTTAACAAATTCAAATATTTGAATTTGAGCAAAGTTTATTGTGATATATCCTATGGGTAATGTAAAGGATGTTCCCTTGTACACACTTGACTCAAGCCTCTTGATGAAGTTTCAACGTAATTTAATTCTTGAACTTTGAACTACAAATGTAACACGTAGATCTATTTAATAGAGATCAATCATAATTCATGCCTATTAGCAGTACACAAATACAAGTATGTCAGTCTGATGACAACAAACCACAACAACAAACATAGAATTGCGATTTAGTGCTTATATAGATTACGTGCAATGATGTACCTGAAAGAGAAATGTGTAGAATGATTTAGAAAATGAAGATGGTGGCAGTGGTTTATTTTATAATTATACTGTAAATTACAGCGCTGATTGCTCCAAAAGAGCGCACTCAAAGAGACTTCCTTCTGTGACCATCTACTCAGGGAACTCTCAAAGGTTACAGCGATACAAGTTTTGAAATCAAATAATTCGGCGTCGATCTATGCTTGCAGACGTAATTCAGATGCACGGACTTCTCTAGAATGTTTCGCCTTTAAAAAAACATTTATTCATAACTGTACCACAAAAAAATAATGAAGAGAATGAATTCGTTGCATTTCTTAATTAAATTTAAGTGCCTTACAAATATAACACATAAAACATTTGGAACCAACGTCCCTACACGTTTTGATATGTCAATAAGTTGATCATGATGAGCGCATCACCGCACAACAGTCGCTGACTTCGCTTGGAAGTCCTGGCCTACCTTCATTTCTGCCCCACCCCTTTCCAATTAAAGTTTAGGTCCCTTCTTACTTAAAAATTTACTGTTAATAATTATTTTATTGCTGCAAACATGGCAGGTTTGTAGGCCTTTTAATTTAATGTTGTTCGCTTCCCCACGGATAGTGGAGTGCTATACGTTCAAACGCAACTAAAAATAAACATTTTAAGCACACACACAAGTAGTAAAATGTAATAGTCATTAGTCTATGTTTCCAAGAGATATAACTAAAGAGTTAACAAGATTAGTAGGTGTATTTCATAAATTAGTTTTAAATTTTGGAACCCTTGGCAAAAATCATCAAACTTTACTAACAACGAAAGGGGAGGGGGCTTAATTCACATGACGTGTGGAGGCCGAGGCGAGCATTGGGCAATCTGGTAAACAGGGAGGAAAATAATTACTTTTAAGGTCATGCTGACCTTAGCTTGTACTGCGATATAAAATCCTCACATACAATAATCAGAAAGTGCGAATTTTAAGTCGCGGTTAAATTTGCAATTTTTTAACCCCCTTTTGCATTTTGTTTGTTTAAGAAGGATTTTGGAAACACATTTCTCGTTTCATTCTTTCTTGTCTTTTACATGCATACCTAGTTTTATTGATTTTATAACTGGTCATTAAATCATCATCCTTCTTAATAGGCTACTTGTTTAACGGATTGATTTATTACTTTGAAACCAACAGAATCAGCTGACTTAGTAATTCCCCACTCCACCCCCTTAGTTACTAAAGAGCGCGAGCTGACTACAACCCATTTTATTATTTAAAAAAAATTACATGTAACATTTTATCAAATTTTGAGTATAGAGATGGGGTGGGGTGTACATTATCACCCTAAAGCATAGCGACGACTGTACAAGCAGAGGCATATCTCAGTTTTTGGCGCCCTTGGCTAATTTATTTTTGGCGCCTTTGATAAATTGACAAGTTTAAGCTTTGCCATTTTTTCATTGTTAGAAAAAATAATTGAATTTCTCTGATTTTTAAAAAAATGACAATAATTACTTAGTCTGACATTGACAGTCATACAACGTGAATAAAAAAATGCATAAGACAGGAACAATAATAATTTGCAGTTTATTATTTACCAAATAATACCAAATAAATTGGTGGATAAAGCGGACTGTTATTGTGTTAATAAAGAATACAGCAAATCTTGAAGTAACGTGTATTATCAATAAAAACAAGTGTCAATGTGTCATACTCATTATCTGATACATAACGATAGAAACTCACATTTAAAGAAAATTTAAGAAACACTCAACCGACTACAGCTAAGCACTTCTGTTAGCTGGCGTATTGCTAATACAGTCAGACCTCTCTACGTCGAACTCAAGGGGGGAAAATACGACTTACGGAGTTTTCCAGTTAGGGAAACTGGCGTAATAGGCACAAAATAATCAAGGACATTGTTGATATTGAGAGAAAAAAAAGGGGGGGGGGCAGCTATAGCGGCTAGAAGGCTTCACGGGAGAGAGGGGCGGTGATGTTTCATATGAAAGGAGCCAACTTGCTTTGACATACCGACACAAGCCCGTCAGAGGATACACCTTCCCTCCCTTCCCTCACTTTACTCCCTCGACAGTGAAATATATAATTTATAATGGTTTAAATGAAATATATTTAAATATAATTAATTATTCACTTTTTTGTTATCGAGGATAAACGTGAAATACAGTCGGACCTCGCTAATTCGAACTTCCTTAAGTCTAAAACCTCACTATATCGAATTAATTGTTAGGTCCCGGCCAGATGGGACGCGGTGGTCGAGTGGCAGTGCACTGGACTGTCGTACCGATGGTCACGGGTTCGAATCCGTGTGAAGGCAAGGGTTTGTTCCCGGGGCCTAGGGCGTCCCTGAGTCACCCCGCTCCGAATGGGTACCTAACACTATGCAGTGTTAGGCGGCTGGGTAATGCGTGGAACCCACAAAGCCGTGGCCTGTGAGCGCTGCATCACTTGCCAAACAGATCATCTGTCATGGTCTGTGCAGGGCCGGCTTTAGGAAATTGGAGGCCCTAGGCAAAGTGAATTTGGTGGCCCTAAATGTAATATGAAAAAAATACATACGGAAAGAATAAAATTACACAATTTATTAAAAACTACCTGTATTTATACCTAAATCAACAAATAACTGAAATTTATACAACCATAGTCGTGCAGATGTCATAAACCTTCAACAAAAATAAACTTTTCGTGCTTTGATTGGCAGCAAAGTCCGCAATAAATTGTAAATAATCCAGAGACTGGACGATATCTCGTTCGATAGATATCATTGCCAGACTGTTCAGGCGTTCTTGCGTCATAGTCGTTCTCAAATAGTTTTTTAAAATTAATTTCAACTTAGAAAAACTTCTTTCCCCTGATGCAACAGTAATCGGAATAGTCAATGCTATACGAAGGGCTATAGCGACATTTGGAAGAGCAGTATTCAAACCATGATCATAAATAAAACGTAAAACATCAAGAGAAGACGAAACAGTATCTGGAACAATGCTGGAAAATATTTGCAATTCCCTGCGTTTCGACATTTTCACAAGAAGGAAGCAACAAGGGTGTTCCAGTAGTCTGGAAAAATTAAAAGTTTAATAAACTCTATTATACAGTTGCAATTAGCATCACTGCATCACTTCACTGGATAGAGAATAAAATTCTGTGTATGTAAATAAAAATTGGCGATGGAAGGTGAGCTAGACAAATTTTAGTAGAAAAATTTACATGTAAATAAATAATGGTAAATCAAAAAGGCGAACATTTCATTCCTTGTTTTGGAACTTGTTAATCGCAAATTATAACATTAAAAACAGTTAATTATTATCCAGAAGTCAATTAAAAACATTTTCAAACATAAATTATTAATATACGCCGGCAATGGACAAAGTTATTATCGTAACCTATGATAGGTTAACGACGAATATGTCAAATTTTGACAGATCAAATCTCCCTGTCAAAAAAACTATTAAAATTAAAATATTACTAAAATATTGACTCATGATGTTTAATATCAGTAATGAGATCAGAGGAAAGTATAAGAAGGAGATGGACAGAACAGGAGGGACTTGGTGTGACTCTAAAGACGTTGAATACGTCAGGAGTTCATCCTCAGACAGACTCTTATTCTTATTGATGTATAAAGAGGAAAAGGATAATATGGGCGATAATAAATTTTCTTTTGACATTCCCCGTAGTGCTAGAAGTTATTAACAAAATTGTAGTTTTAGAAAGAAATCTTACCTTTTAGTAATCGAATTAAATCATCAATAGCGCGCCTAAAAGAAGACAGATTTGACATCAATAAAACAAACAATAAATATTAATCTTCATTGGCATGACGTTAAACTCCATCCACACCGAGTGAATCATTAGCTTTGTACGGCACTAATGACCTTTCTGTGTTGAAGCGCTGTTATGATGTTACAAACTAAAAAACTCACAAATAGACTGCAAAAGGTGACTTTTAAAAAAAGAGTAATCTTACTTCCCCCATCCCACTGTGGATGGAGTAACGTGGGGAAAAGGAAAGGAAGGTGTCTCCTTTCACGGGCTTGTATCGATATATCAAATCAAGTTGGGTTCCTTTCATATGAAACATCAGACGCCGTATCTCTTTCATGTCAAGCCTTCTAGCCGGCAAGTCTGTCCCCATCCCCCCTTCTCAATATCAACATTGTCCTTGATTAATCTGCGCCTATTACGCCATTTTCTCTAACTCGAAAACTAAGTAAGTCGATTTTGTTTTTCGGGTCCCTTTTATTTCAACTTAGAGAGGTCAGACTGTATATATTTTTTTCCTAGAGTCTTGTGCGAGGCCCCCACTAATCGGAGGCCCTAGGCGGCCGCCTAGTTTGCCTATGCCTAAAGCCGGCCCTGGTCTGTGGACGCAACTATCTTCTGCATAGAATGAGCGTCTGTATAGATAAGACAAGACAAATTCCATAATAATAATGTATTTTAGATCTCCTTAACTCAAGATTTGTGGCTTTCAACCTCTCTTAGTCGAATTTTCCAAGGCATTTGGTTTATTATTCTGGAGTTACATTTTAGAACACGTGTTCAGTAGAGCCACGTAAATGGACGTAAAATCTTATCTTAGTGCATTCCACGAGGGATTAAAGGACCCTTGCAAGTTTATATAAAAAAAGGAGTATTAACTAATTTGCATCCCTTTGCTGCATGCTGTGATTCTTTTTAAAAAGAAAAATCTTACTCCCCCGATCCCACTGTGGAGGGAGTAAAGTGGGGGAGGGGAGGGAAGGTATCTCCTCTCACGGGCTTCAGTCGGCATGTTGACTTCCTTTCATATGAAACATAGACACCGCCTCTCTTTCCTGTCAAGCCAACTAGTCGGTATGACTGTTCCCCCCACCCCTCAATATCTACATTGTCCTTGATTAATCGGCGCCCATTAAGCCATTCTCATTAACTCCAAAACTCCGTAAATCAAATTTGTTTGGGGTCCTTTTGAGAGGTCCGAATGTATTTATTTAAATACAAATTAAAAAAAATTAGAGATTTAGTGGCGCCGTTTTGAACTGGCGCCCTTGGCAACTGCCCCGATGCCAACCCGTTGTTACGCCACTGTCTACAAGTAAAATATATATGCGAATACTAATTATTTTTGTATACTCTTCTGTCTCTTGTCCACCGTGGGATCATATAATGGCACTACGAAGCACATATATGTTATGTGTACTGTCGCGGTTTACTCAGGCAAACGCTGATTAAGTTTACCGCTTCGGTTAACGTAGTGATGGGCTAATTTTTTTAAAATTCCCAGTAAACTTTAAAATTCGATTTTTAAATATATTTTGTAAAAAAAATAAATAATAATCATTTATTATTGGAGATCTAGAAATCTTAAAAGTATACACCATTAGTTATAAAAAATATATGTATTTTTCTTTAAAAAATTAAGCGTTAACTTCTGAATTTAATTTTTTTTAAAAAATGCTGTCACTATCACTATTGTATAGGCATAGGCCTACTGGAAAATTTTACTTTAAAATCTGACTAAATTAAGGAAGTGCTTTAACAGACGACGAAGTTACAGATTAAAAAATTATGAAACATTAAAATATCAACATTTAAGTTTAAGCTTTCATAATTTACATCTTCAGACAGAAATAGAATAATCGGTAATCCGAATGGTCTTAAAGTTAAAATACTTGCATTTACAAGAATCAATTTTAAAAAAAAATACCCCAAACTTTGGGCCAAAGTTAATTTTAAAACTAAAATAAAAAAGTCGTAGAAAGACCATATTGGACAATATATATAATATATTATTTTGCTTTGACTTTGTCATTGTCATTATTGTGACTGTCAAGAGTAATAATTGCTACTAATAATAGATTAATTTAATAGAATGAACACAAATAGGAACCTGTTTATGGTTCCCATGGCTAAGCAGAAGTTGAATCTGAATAAACAGAACAATTATAAGGGACCTAAGTATGGTGAGTAACAAAAACTTAATAATTATAACAATCATTTTATCATGATATTGATATGCATATGAGTCAATAATATGAGTCATATTCATGTATGAATGCGTCTTACTTACAGTTAGTAACTGAGTTACACTTCTTAGCCTACTACTATCCTTTAGTCCAGTGGTCCCCAACCCCCGGGCTGCAGACCGGTACCGGGCCGTGGAACAAATGTTACTGGGCCACCAAACTTTGGCGACCAAAGGTACATTAAATAATTTACATTTTATTTACAGTGGTGTATTTCCCTTGGGATTGGGCTTCTTTACATGCAAATAAAGCAAAAAATTGTAACCCTTTTTGGCGACACAATCAATAACACATTACCGCAGATTGGAACAACCGCCTACAATCAATTTTGCGCTCTTATGTCGGCGCTCTTTTGTCGTGCGAGCGATAATGATGGGTAACTCCTGTTGGAAAGCTGATATACTTCTATATCTTTTTTTATTTTCTGTTTCGTTTTTGTTTTCGGAAATTTCATTTATACATTATCAATGACGTGATTTGAAAGTGTCTTCTGGTGATTCTAGTTAATAATCCACAGAAAAACTGGCTACCTGTGTGGCATATTCAGCCAGATCAATGAACTCAGTCTGTCCCTTCAGGGGAAAATGACAACTGTTTCCAAGTTGGCTGACAAAGTAGCTGCGTTTAAAGCCAAACTGGAATTGTGGGGAGGGCACGTGAACAGATACATTATAGTGGGCATTCTAGGTTCGACTGAGCATAAGCATTCATTGTCCCAGTTTGTGCATGATCACCTATCTTTGCTTTAAAAAAAGTCCAAGCGCTACATCCCTACCATAAAAGACCCACGAACTGGTAAGGAATGGATGCGAGACCCATTTATCAATAAATCAGATGAATCTAGCATGTCTGTCTGTGCAAGAAGAAGCTCAACTGCTTGAGATTGCAAATGACGGCGGCCTTAAAACTACGTTTGAGAAAACAACTCTTCCAGTCTTCTGGTTTAAAGTCATTGTGGAATATCCTGAGATTGCCAACATAGCAATTAAATCCCTATGGCCATTTCTGAAATCCTATCTGTGTGAAGCAGGTTTTCTGCAGTGACAGCAACCAAAACAAAACAGTGGAATAAACTGGACATAAGCAGTACACTTCGGGTGTCATTGACTCCTATGGAGATTTGGTTTCAAGAAAGAGGAAGACAAGTTGCCCATGTCTCCGATTTAAAGATGTGTGCCAGAGAGACATGAAAGCAGCCATGGGGGGCAGTGGTCGAGGTGCAGCGCGCTCGACTGGCGTACCGATGGTCACGGGTTCGAAGCCTTGTGAAGGCAAGGATTTGTTCCCGGGGCCTAGGGCGTCCCTGAGTCACCCAGCTCCGAATGATTACCTAACACTAGTAATGCGTGGAACCCACAAAGCTGTGGCCTGTGAACGCTGCATCACTTGCCAACAGATCATCTGTCATGGTCTGTGGACGCAATTATCTTCTGCATAGAAGGAGCGTCTGTATAGATAAGATAAGACAGATAAGCACAAGTGACTGGGAGTGCAAAACAGAAGACCGATCTATGTGGAGCACTGTTGTCATAGGACTTCTCAGCCAAACAAGGAAATGAAACCCAACCCAACGGTGATGCAACATCGTCTCACGGGACGGAAGGATGCCGATACACCATGCCTAGTGCGTATGTGGGCATAAAAAAATACAAATAAAATAATTGAAAATTGTAAATTTTAGGCACAATGAAGCCTGGATTTTCCAGCACCTGTGATGATTTAGTATTCTAAATTTGATATTTAAATTGTATGAAATGTCTAGTGTGCCTTGGCCATATCAAGCACATTCATCATTTAAGTACCATTAGCTGTCACTGGCCGTATCCAAAAAGTAGGCCGTAATTTTTTGCCTCTATAGGGTAGTAAAGTAGTATTTATAGCATAGTGAATGACAGGAAAGTGAATGGGTTACCAAAGTGTCCTAAGTTAAGGCAAACCCAAAACACCAATGCCAATGGCCAAGACAAAGACATCAAATTTATAGTCAAAGTCAATAGTCAAACTGTTTAAGTTTTAATAGATATGATTCTTTTTTGAACTAAAACTAATAACTCACAACCATTTTTTTCCATGATGTACTGACCATATAATATGAGTCAAGAGCACAGGCAATGGCACCCATATACTTTATTAAACTATACCGAATATTTATTTTTTAAATATAATTTTTAATTAAAACATTATCAGTGTTCAACTAAAACTACATTTCAAATAATAATGTTCAACTGTTTTGTGGAATTAAATTTACATAATTTAATTAGTTTAAATTGATATAGATAGTTATACTTTTTATTTTAAATTTTAACCTTTTCTCTATTTTTATGTTTGCCTTTATTAGTATTATTAGGTCCACAATTCAGTCACTATAAAGAAGTATCTCTGTTGTATAAATATATTAATTAAATATTATCAAAGTAAATCATAAATGAACTTTTTATACTTTGTTAACTAGTTTAATCAATTACAACAGACAATTATGTAAGATGTAAATAACAGATCTCATTGCCTGTTGCCATGAAGTTTTAGCATCAATTTTTGATGTGCAGAACAATATGCGAATTAAAATAAAAGAAAAACGACTAGTCACTCATGGTGGAAAGTACACAAGCTTGGGGTCAATTATTTATTGTTTTTGGTTACATAATCAAACAAGTAGTCATAATTTCTATATTTCCTTTGTTGGTCACATAAATGTTATAATTTTTTCTGTTATAAGTTATAGATAATAGAATACATACTGTGAGTCTCACCAACTGGAGCCCTGATTGATCAGGAATTCCCTTGTGTATTTTCTCCATACTTTGATCTTATTTTTGGAGCTAGCCATGACATATAGTTTACGCCATGTAAGTTTATTAGGGACTCCCCCCTCCCCTTGCCTACTGGTGTGCCCATTCATTTTATGGCCCTCCTTTCCTCCTTTGCCATGCACAAAGTTAGATCCCCCCCCCATTCCAATGAAAAATTATATTGGAAAGAAAATTATTTTTTAGAGATGTGTATGATTACCAAATAAGCTGCAGACATTTGAAACCAAATGCATGAGAAAAATCCTCCAGATCTCTTATCTAGAACACAAGACCAATGAGTATATCTCGGACAGAATAAACTACATTGCAGGCCATCAGGAAACCATCATAGCGTCAATTAAGAGACTCAAGCTGGCATGGTTTCATCATAGCCTGATAAAAATATTCCTTCAAGGCACCTTAGAAGCGGGCCGGAAAAGAGGTCAACAGCGGAAAAGTTGGCTTGACAGCATAAAATATTGGACAGGGCTGAGGCTGAATGAATTACTGGCCGCCGCTCTTGATAGGCCAATGTGGAGATCAGTGTCTGTTGATGTGTCCATGTGCTCCCCACAATGACTCAATGGTCATGAGAATGATGGTGGTGATGATGATTACCAATCAAATACATTATTTCCACTAGACAAGAAAACATCCATCTCACTTTCTTATACCTGTAAACTTAGATGAGAAGAAGAAAAAAGGTGAAAGTGGAAATTAAGTAGTCTGTCTTACAAATATAGGTGCCCAACATTTTAACGATATGTGAGCAATGCTGTTAAAGAGCCCTCTATTCCTCTTCTTGACTAAGTCTCTCTCGTTCTCTCTCATGCATCCTTGTACTTTTCAATGTCACATTTCTTTTTTACGCCCATTTAAATCAAATAAATAAAATATTTATGCTATATGTGTTTTAACGATTGAAGTGTGTGAATATTTCATATCTCTTGACCCATTTCCTTCCCACGAGAAAGCAGTCTTGTACTTAGTGAGTATCTTTTGTAATTTTTACATAGGCTGGAAACTAAATTAGTGTGCATTATGCACACATACTCAAAATTTGTATAGATGCCCCATACAGACTCAAAATTTGTATACATGCCCCATACAGACTCAAAATTTGTATAGATGCCCCATACATACTCAAAATTTGTATACATGCCCCATACATACTCAAAATTTGTATAGATGCCCCATACATACTCAAAATTTGTATACATGCCCCATACATACTCAAAATTTGTAAACATGCCCCATACATACTCAAAATTTGTAAACATGCCCCATACATTCTCAAAATTTGTATACATGCCCCATACATACTCAAAATTTGTATAGATGCCCCATACATACTCAAAATTTGTATACATGCCCCATACAAACTCAAAATTTGTAAACATGCCCCATACATTCTCAAAATTTGTATACATGCCCCTTACATACTCAAAATTTGTATACATGCCCCTTACATACTCAAAATTTGTAAACATGCCCCATACATACTCAAAATTTGTATACATGCCCCATACATACTCAAAATTTGTATACATGCCCCATACATACTCAAAATGTCCTAAATCCAACCATTCCCCCATTTGATAATGCATGGATGTTGTGCTGTAGTCCACATTTAGTTCATTTAGATGTTGCCAGAATTAAAATTGATAGTCCTTTCCGATGTTTCACTATAGATTTTCATTTTCCTCTCTATTAATTTAGTAAGGTTTATGTAAATTTAAAGATGTTATACATGTACATGTATTCAGTTACATTGTACTAGAAATACTAAAAAACTTAGGTCTACAAATCAGCAGCTTTAATTGTTTTTCTCTTATAAATTTCTCAGTATTGGGACTTCTACAAACCCCTTCTGATGCTGAAATAACCAAGTCTGCTATTGGAGCCTCCTCCTCAGATTATGCACCAACTTACCCTACATACTCATCAAGGTAAAAAAATAATTCAAAAACACATTTTTTTGAAAATTTAATGGTAACATTATTTTATAGCTGGTATCTTAAATATTTGACATGCACCATGAAACCTTAAAATTTTGAATATTTTGTAAATTACACACTATTAATGCCCTTTCATGCCCTATTTTGCTCAAATTTCTTTTATTAGACATGCCATTTATAAATAATATGCTACTATGTAATCTATTATTTTTTAGAATTTCATGTTTTTAATTTCTACATGCAATTAACCCATATTTATAATAATATACAGTCTTCAATCTATAAAATATAAACCTGTGTCTGTAAGATAGATTTTTAAAAAGGAAATATTATAATATAGTTCAGAAACAAGACTTTCAAGACCTTGCACACCAATCAATAAAAGATTAAAGACAAATGCTGTCAATGAGAAAACTCCATTAAGTTCTTGTTCAGGACGAAGTGCTACGACTCCAAATACTGCATCAAGCTCAAATGCAGTTTCAAGTGATAATAGTAATAGCTCATGCGCAATTGTTGGTAAGTCCTCCAAGTTTTAAATACATTTTTTTATGTTGATTGAGGTAAGGGGGAAGAAATAGTGAGAGATTAAAAAAGAATACGTTTTTTGTTATGGCTGAGTTTAAAAAGTTAGCTTAACTTCTATAACAGTAACATAAATTTGTTGTAGTATATATTATGTTTTAGGAAAAAACTTGTGTGATGGTTTGATCTTTAGCAAAATAAAATTATCTTTATTTTTCTTATTTAAGCTATACTATAATTTTATTTTATGTGTTCCCAGCGCTTGTTGAAGGAAGAGGACATGCACAAGGAGAAGTTGGAATCTCGAGTTTAGACCTAACACAATCTGTTCTTACATTGTCACAATTCTCAGACACTCAAACCTACAATAAAACGCTTGCAAAGCTACAGTATATAAACCCAAAAGAGGTTAAAACATTCATTAATTAGCACTATGTACAAGAAACTTGATAAATTTGTTTATTTAATTCTGCTGATGAAGGCATTTGCTTAAACTTTTAAATCTATTGTTAAAGCTTAAATTATATAGTTTTGTTGACACAAATAGACACTCTTTTATTTTAAAAATAGTAAATATCTTTAATTATACAAATAGTAAATTACAGTATGATAATAGTGTAAATTTATATTTTTATATCTCTGTAAATTATTTTCAAAGTGTTAATTTTTTGACTAGGTGAATTGTTATTATTTTAATATAGATCATTTTACCAAATACTGTTTATGAAACGGGAAAAAATAGCAAATTATTCAGCCAGATAAAGAAACAGTTCCCGAATATGCAGCTAACATCTGTCCACAGACGTTATTTCAATGAAAGTAACGGTTAGTACACTTTTTGTTTAATTTACTCATTTTACTAGACTAGAAAGTACAGAGCTTAAGACTTTTATGTAATACTTAACTTTAGCATCAAAGTTGTGTGTAGATGTGATGAAATATCTTTTTTTTGTAATGATGATGGCTGGCTGAAGTTTATCTTTTTTTAATATACAAGACCTTAGCTTTATTGGTTGTAGGATAGTGGTGTGCCTAAAACTTTCAAAGAAAAGGGAGAAACTCTCTAGCACAAAAACAGCTGTTTTCAAATCTCAAATACATCAGGGCCAACAAACAACATAAATCACTGTTATAATCATAGTCATAAACATACATAATTGAAAAAATGACACCAAAATGTTCAGTTTAAAATAATCCAACTTGCTGCACACTAAACCAAGAAAAATTAACAAGCATGGCCCTTTTCAACCTTACTATTATACTTGATAGAAACTAACAATACATTTGATGATGTAAAAAAAACAACCTGGTATTGTGATAAAATTTAAATTACATGTATATTGCTAATAATATTTACTTTTTTATACAATTTTATAATGTAAAAATATAATTAGTTTGTTTCAAGTTGTTCAGAAAGGTTTGTAACTAAGACAAAAATACATTGCAATATTTTTATATTAATATTGATAAAGAAACAGCTGTTTGTATGATTCTAGCTGAAAGGGTTATTAAAATTAAGTAAGTCCATGTTACAACACTTACTACTCCACACTGAGAACATCTATTTCTATTTATTTAAATTAAATGGTCTTGGTAAAATATTAAGTAAATGAGATTTGGCTCATGTTTATATGTATTAAAATTAAATGGTCTTTGTAAAAAATAGTAATTAGATGAGATTGGGCTCCCCAAGGATGATTTTGAAATCAGACTTGTATAGCATGTTATATAAAATTAAAATGTAGCAGACAAGGACACATATATCCCATTATCTGATTTTGTAACAATCAGGCAGGGGAAGGAGGCATAAAAATGGCATATTTTTAACACGAATTTTATGTATTAGCATTCATTTCATTAATGATATTTCTTTTTCAAAAAGGTATGTATTATATCAAGCATTTATGCGCTGCTGAATACAAGAATATAGAAATTCAAATTGCAACAAAGTAAGTAGTAGTTAAGTTTATATACATTTTTTTTACAACACAAATTTCCTCTTTTATCTTGGGAGTCTATGATCATTGTATTGATAACTATGGCTCCTGTATATGTTTGAGTTATAGGGGTTTAATATTTTTCTTTAGTATTTAACCCCTTTACCGGTTGTCCAGACTATAGTCGTCTTGATCTATTGACCTTTACACGGTAGACCTGACTATAATGGTCCAAATGATATTATGATCTGCAGTATGCGGCAGACCCGATTATTTTCATCCAAAATGCTATGACGTAGTTACAGTCAGTGCTCAAAACTATGGGAAGCCATAGGCCTCAAAAATACCTAAATATTTTATTTTGATTGTTAAGAAACAATCAAATTTTTGTGTACACTATGACTTCTTTGGTCTACCGTACTGTTTTAGATTTATTCGCCAAATAACTTATAAGGGTTAGTTTAAAAAATTTTAATAGCCGGTAAAGGGGTTAAGAAGATACCTCACTGGTCACAACGAATGGTCTGTATGGGTTTCATGAACTGAAGGTTGGCAGGAAGAAAACAAGACTCAGTTGTGACTAGTGTTTGTTAACCTCAACTATTTCTTCTCAAAGGTCATTCCAGATTATGGCAGGAATGAGATCTTATTCTTATGTATTACAATTTAAATCCTCCTTTGTTATTAGAAACTTTTCATTTAAACCCCTTATTTAAATTAATGTACATAAATCATCATTCTAAAGCACTGAAATCAGGCTATTTGTACAACTCAATTTCCTTTCTCTTGTACTAAAACATTCAGGGAATTTAATAATTCTTTTTAAAAATAGGTATTACTGTCTGGCTACAACAGCTGCTTTACTCAAGTATGCTGAGTTCATACAGAATATAATATTTGCACCCAACTCACTAAAAGCTGTTTTCAAGGGATGTGAACACGCTGCTATGATAGGTGAAAATTTAGATTTTTGTAAATCATAAATTTCAAGGTAATTTCTCTTTTTTTTAAAAAATGATTCATTTATTTTGCCTTTGTGCATTAAATATGATACTACTATTAACTACTATATAATAGAATATACAACTTTCAAATTTGTACTCTTTGTGACTTGCAGATTCTGCAACAGTAAAGAACCTGGAATTGCTTCAAAGTTCTCAAAATCCAATGAGCCAGAAAAGTTTATTTGGTATTCTGAACTATACTAAAACCCCTGGTGGAGGTCGTCTGCTTAGATCCAATGTACTACAACCATGCAATGGTTTGTTACTGAGAGATATGACTAATCTTGTGATTAGTCTTGTGATTCACTACGAGTTATGGGCAGTAGTTCCATAACTCGTAGTGAATCAAGATTTTACTGTTCATATATAACAGAATCCTAATGAATTTAATAACTTTTTGTAGTTGTGAAATTGTGCATGTGCATCATGTCAAAGACAAGGAAATTTCTAAAGTAGGCCTAGCTAGTGGGAAAAATTGCTAATGTATCTTTTGCTCCAAGTGTTTTCTTAAGCAATAATTTGATCAATTACTACAAATGTTTGTGTTGTAATAATTTTCTCATTTAAGATGAAGACACTATTCGTATGAGACAAGAGGCTGTTCAGGAACTAACAGAGAAAGAAGACTTATTTCATAATGTGCAACGTTTAATTAGCAAGTTTGTAGATATAGGTTTGTTTAAATTTTTTAAAAACTTGCAGTTTTATTGCAAATAACTTTTAAAATTGATTTATTTTTATATAACTTGTACCAAAAATTTTTGAAATAAAATATGATCTTGTTCCATTTCAAACACTTTTAAATAAATTTAGATTGCCATAAACATGTTGATTACAACATTAAAAAATCATTAAAATGCATGGATTTCAGAGATTTCTAAGTATTAAATGGGTATTTTTAGGCATGAATTGTATTTTTGTAGTCTGTTATATATATAATATATTATATATATATTATATATATATATATATATATATATATATATATATATATATATATATATATATATATATATATATATACTGCAGACTTTTAGACATCTTCATCTATTCTTTATGTTTCTTGAACATATAGCCTCTATTAAAGCTTGTCTATCGATATGGTCTTTAGTATATTTAATTCTTCCAAGTTTTTCCCTGTTCTGTCAGCATCAACCAATACACACCATCTGTATTCTGTTTTCTTGGTTCTTTCTCTGTTTCATTTACCTTTCTGAGGGTGTATATAATCCATCTCTATTTTCTTTCCAGGATTTGTGTCTTTATTATTTTTTGTTGACACATCTCCTAAGATTGATGTTATAAAATGTTTGGTTAATTTTATTTTTAATATATTTCTCTGGCATCTGAAGGTCATATTCTGTTTTATTGTACTTAATGTTGTTCTCCATGTTTCTCAACAATGCATTAGAACTGCTTCCATGTTGAAGTTTTAAAGTTATGCTGCTGTCTGTACAGCTCTGAGGAAATCAGAATACAGAAGCTATCATACAGTGGCAAAACATGCATCTGTTGGCAATGCTTTGGTCCTCTATGTATATAATTTATGCTGTGACATTAGGGGCCGTCCATAAATGACGTCACATGATTTTGGCCGATTTTTTACCCCCTCCCCCCCATTTGTCACGTGTCGTCACAAAAACTTAGACCCCCCTCTAAAAATACGTCACAAATCTTTGACCCCCCCCCCTTTTTTCCACAAAAAAAAACAACACTTTATTTTATTTATTTTCTATTTGAAAATAAGTATGTTTCAATTCACTTTTATTGTCATTTAAGTATTTATTATTTATTTAGTGAAGATCTACATTGTAATATCGTAACCCGCGTGAAGCATTTTTTAAAACGTTTAACCTGCCTTCAGAAAATGAACTGTGTTAACATCCTTAGATTATATTTTATTTTAATGCATACAAATTAAACATTGACTATTAATCATCACGGTTAACGTCTTTATTTAGAAAAAAAATTATTTAAAAATAACATTTTTAAAATGTATTTTTAAAAAATCCCTCAATTGACTGACGGGCATCCCGTAAGAAAGAGGTCGGCGAACAGAGGTAAATAACCTCATCTGGGGTCAAAAAGGGAATTCTTGGGGGTAATGCAGACTCATTTGGGACATATAGCATCCACTACAATCCACTAGATATATTAAAATATGTCATGTGTACGTGTACGCTTGGAACAAATGCCCATTAGTGAACCGGTTCCTTCCAGAAAATGAATTTTTTTATAAATTTGACAATTTTGTAGCTTTCTTACCTACGTAGCCTACTATACGAAGACACCTAAATCTACCCTACTTTCATTTATATTGACACGAGTGACAATAATCTTAATCCATATGACTTGTCTGTATCACGTATCCTTTCTGTGATATTTAAAATTAATGCCTTAAAAACTGAGCTAAGAAGAAAAGTTGTTTTGTGCTTCTCTAGAATTGTAATGTCAAGAATTTGATGCATTCAATAAAGTTAATGAATACTTGACTAGTTTTAAATGGGCTCGATTACCATTATATCTAGAACAGTGCTTCTCAAACGTTTTAGTATGGTGGACCGGCAGGAATTTTTCCATTGCACCAGGGACCGGTGCACTATTTTCCCTGCACTGACAATTTTTTCTGTCCTTTTTTTGAGATCATCTGCGGATGGCCCACGGATCGGCACCGGTCCGCGGACCACCACTTTGAGAAGCACTGATCTAGAAGACTAGAATGGCCAGAGGAGTTTGACCAAACACAAATCGAACATCCCTTTTTTTTTGCATTTGATTTTTGTGAACTTGATTCCATGCATTTCCTATTTATGATTAGCAATTGATTTTTGTTCTTTTTATCAATAGGCCACATCATTAGTATTTGTGTACAGATACCAAAACAGGAAACTGTGAGAACAGCAGAGAGCAAATTGAATTGTGTAATCTTGCTGAAGCACTGCTTACAGTTAATAGAACCTTTTAAGGAGTCTTTGTCCTACTTTGAAAACAATTTAATGAAAATGTTCTGTAAAGTGAGATGATTTTCTAATTCATTTAAAACTAAATGGTCTAGAATATAAAAAGTTTTACTTTGATAAGATTTATTTTTTAAAATTTATATTTAATTTCCAATTTTTTTTAAACCTTAAGTAGCTTTCTTGAATTGATCGTCTTTGCTTTGTAAATGTTTATAAAATGTTATTTTATTTCTTTAGGATCTTGCAGATAAAAACTTTATCACAATTTTAGAGAAAATCGCTGAAGTTATAACGGAGGAGACTCATTTTGAAAAAGGTCTACTCCAGCAACGAACTCAGAAATGTTTTGCAGTTAAGGTATTTTCTACTAATGTATAACATCATCTAAACAAAGGTCTCTTATACCTCTACTAATTACATTAATAACAAGTTACAGTTAACCTATCTCAGTCTGGAAGAAAAAAATTAGATAAAAACCTTACCTGACAATACTTTTGTCCATTTTTTAAAATAAATCATTGACCTGATCACAATGAAATTATTTAATTTAAAAGATTTTTTTAAATTACACAAGACTATGTGAAATTCAGTTACATGTATTTTAAATTATTTTTTAAATACAAACCTAACTCTAATTAATACATTTTTAATATTTCTTTTATTCTATCAAGCCAAAAATAAATGGTAAGGTATATGAACATTTTTTCTGATGAAAAAAGAATATTTGACATTTTATGTTTTGCATATCCCATTTAATTTACATAAGATTGTTTTTTCAAAGTGTTAAACAATTTCATAGTTTTTTAGACTTTTGAAATAAATTAAACATCACCGGCTGTTTTTACAATCATGTTCAGCCAATCAGTGAGCTTCTATTATGTTCAAATTTCTTATTCAGTTTTTGAGGTCATTTAACTTTTTTTAAAATAATTTAAAAATAAAATATTTTGTAATGCATTATAATTTTAACTTGGGATTAAGTGTCTAATTTTGATATTTTTTTTGCTAAGTTTTAAACCTGTATTGTTTTGCTTAAATTCTTGAGGTTATTGTACTAAACATTGCTTCTACCTTAGATGCTTTACTTCTGTTCTTCTACTTCTAAAATTAATTTTATTACCCTGGTATTTATCTTCTTATGCTCATTTATGTTTTAATAATATTGTTATTCTATTTCTATCATTATTCATCTACCTTTAGGGCTACTTGATGTGGCTAGAAGAACTTACTCTGAGCTCATTGATGACTTACACAGCAAGTTTTTCCTTTGAATTATAAGTTCACATTTTCGGGGTGGGGGCTGGCTTGCATAAATTTTGTTTTACATCAATGATCATTTTTTTTTAATTCGTAATTTTCTTTATCATCTTTAAGTTTCAATTTTAATTTTTGAAAATTATATATCATCTACACACATACTTAAAGGTGAAATTTGATCATTCATACCAGGCAAGCAATAAATTAAATGATATTTTAGTATGATTTAATATTTTCATGTTTAACCGCAAGTCAATCTTTGTTAAAAATAACCTTGAAACCAGATAATCCCTTTTATTTAATTTATAAAATATCAAAAACAGCCGATGAGTTTAAATATGAGAATATTTTGATTGCTGTAAGGATCTAAATAAATAGTTTTTTGGTGAATAATTCATGAGTATAATCAATACTTTTTGCCGTAAGGGGTTATCCATAAATAATGATACATTTTGCAGATTTTGATCCCCGCTCACCTCTGATACTACTTAGACACATTTTAAATATGATTACTTATTAGTTATAACAAATTTTTGCATTTTGCTTTTCAGATATAGTGCAACAGCTGGCTGAAAATTATAAACTTCCATTGCGAACTTCCTACAGCTCAGTCAAAGGTTTTTACATTCAGATGACTGCCTCTGCTGCAATTAATGCTGATAGTTTACCACCTATTTTTATAAGAGTGAACAAATTCAAGAATACTCTAAGCTTTACAACTGTGGATATGGTATGAAGATTATTTTCTAAATACAAGATTATTTTCTAAATACAGGCACATTTTTTATGTCTTTGGTTTTTACAACTTTCATATTCGTAAAATTTCAAACATTTAATGCAATTTTAAGTCATTAAATATCCAACTTTTGAAAAAAAGTTTGCTAAGCATTTGTGCCAAAATGGTCTCTTAACTACTTTGTATAATGTTGCTTTTACTACTGTAGATTTATAAAGATTTGACATAAAGTTCTATGATTATTAGTTTATACATTATGACAAAAGTTAGGAGGATATAACTATTACTATCATTCATATAGTGACATGACATTATGACTTGGGTTAAAATTACCCATATATACTCATGTATGCGACAAGAAATTTTAGTAGAAAACTCCATTTTAAAATGCAGAGTTGACTCAAACATGGATGTGTGGCAGTTTCAATAGAATTTTGTGCTTTAGACATGGGGCAACATTGAGTTAGCAGTAGTGGTAATGTACTTAGCTGTACATTGACAGTGTCTGGAACAGAAGGGAAATCAGCATCCAAACCAAACTAAAAGTATATAAAGCTGTAATGCTCACCAGTGTAGTGCTATAATACACATGTGAAACATAAAAGTATATAGAGCTGTAATGTTCACCAGTGTAGTGCTATAATACACATGTGAAACATAAAAGTATATAGAGCTGTAATGCTCACCAGTGTAGTGCTATACACACATGTGAAATATAAAAGTATATAGAGCTGTAATGTTCACCAGTGTAGTGCTATAATACACATGTGAAACATAAAAGTATATAGAGCTGTAATGTTCACCAGTGTAGTGCTATACACACATTTGAAATATAAAAGTATATAGAGCTGTAATGTTCACCAGTGTAGTGCTATAATACATATGTGAAACATGGACTGAATACCAATGCCATGAGAGGTTGCTGAACCACTTTCACACCAAAAGCCCTAGAAAAATTCTCAACAAAAAATGGCAGGAAAAAGTTCCAGACACCGAAATATAGGACTACCCATCATCTACACAAACCTCATGCAGTGCCAACAATGCTGGGCGGGGATGTAGTGCGCATGCCGGACCATCGGCTCCAAAAGAGGCTTTTCTATGCCAAGCTTACTGATGGGGATAGAGCCCGTGGAGGTCCACGAAAGCACTACAAGGATACGCTTAGAACCGCTCTAAAGGCCTTTGATATTGGGCATGACTCCTGGAAGGCAGCAGCCAGTAACCGAGCCCCCTTCTGCACTATGATTCGGAACGGCGCAGCAGTCTGTGAGAAAAACAGACAACAGGCTTCCAAGTCCAGACATCAGGGCTAATAAGCCACCAGAGGACACATGTTGCTGCCTAAGCACTGTACTATGATGAGAAGGGTACTCGTCAATCACGACGGATGAACAACACACATTTACCCAGATACCATGTAAGCTGGTGAGACAACTCTATTTACAGCATGTACCTGCTGCGTTCAGTGCACAGTCAACTAAAGGCTTTGAGGCTGGGTGTGTACACTGCTGATGCAGGAAATTAAGTACTGTAACAGTTTGATTGTTCCAAGATCTGTACGTAGAATTTTAAAGCCCAAGTTTTACCCTCAACCTATGGTATGTATGGGTCATAGCATATTTCATAATGTTTGTCAAAAGGCTACCCCAGACTTATAGATGGGGTTGTCTTATTGAGGAGTATATATGGTAACATGTACATGCTATTGGGTAAGAAACTTGAAAGAAAAAAAATTAATTGGGGAAAAAAATTAATTTTTAAAAAATATGTGGATCATTCGACAATTGGTTTTATCTTATCTTATTTTATGTGGATCATTCGACAATTGGTTTTATCTTATCTTTTTGATTCTCTAAGTCTTAGCTACTCAAGAGTTAACATTTGTTTCAGTAAAAGCATTATAAAATGAAGTTCCTTTAAAAACCTTTAAAATTTCAATTTAATTTTGATAATTTCAGATTCAACAAAATGGTAAGTTTTATTTTCCTTTTCGTAAATTTCAAAAATATTGAAAATACAATGTACTATGTATATTTTATATTACATAATGTCACTTCTATTGATTATGAATCTTTTACTCTGGACTATCTAAGTTTAAGTGTTGACCCTCACCTGAATAAATAAATGTTAATACATTATTAATGTTTTACATAACGTTCACATTCATCACTTTTAATAATTTATCTTAGAGAGGATCAAAATGGCTCTTGATGAAGTTTATACAATGGCAAATGCGTAAGTTTTTTAATGTTCCTCAATTTTTAAGAGCGCCTTCACCCGGCTTTCTGAAATTTTCATTATTATTTAGGTGAATATTGGACACCTCTAATTAATAAATTTCCAACTGTCGTAATACTATTTCTATAGTAATACCGATTTGATAAACTGTCTATTTTGTAACATGAGTTGGTCTCATTCATTTAAAAAAGTAATAAGGGTAATTTATAAAAGGAAGGAGTGAAAGAGGCTCTCATAAATGCAAACGGATGTAGGATAAGGAAAGTTGTTGACATTAATATTAATAAAATATTTGCATAAGGGCTCAATTGCCTCAATGCATGTATTTGTCTAAGGCTGATGTATTAAAATGTGTCAAATTTCTGAGTAATAATTCTTTAGGCAACAAGTTGGTCTGTCAAACTAACACTACCTAAAAACCCAGATAAAATTCCCATTTTCTGTTATTTAATTGGTAGAATAATTCTGCAAGGTGGGGGTGGATGGAATGATTACCTATAATCTGCATAGATCCTTAAACTTAACTTTAGTTTGCTGAAAACATCTGCAAAAATGTTATCACAGTAAAGATAATATGTAAATTGAATTGTATAACTTAACTTTTTTAAAGTAAGTTTTATCATATTTTAACTTTAAAATTATGTTTTGGATAAATAATAATATAAATGCTATCAATAGAGTATTACTTTACTATTTATCAAGAGCCTTCTATGTAGTGCATTTATAAAAAAAAAGGTCTAATTTAACCTCAAACATATATACATTTTGGATAACTTGTGAGGGACTTTTCAAGCCATGTAACATCATTTGTGTACTTACAATATTAAATATTTAGGCTTGAACTTGAAACATTTGATGCTTAAGTATATTATTGTGTTTGAACACTACCAGAAAGCATACATACTCACTACCATAAAGCATACATACTCATTACCATAAAGCATACATACTCACTACCATAAAGCATACATACTCACTACCATAAAGCATGCATACTCACTACCATAAAGCATACATACTCGCTACCATAAAGCATACATACTAAGCTTGTATAGCTAGTGATTTTTGAACTATTCAAATGCATATTCTATTTTTTAAAAGATTGTTTTATGTTTCAGAGTAGTCTGCAACCTATTGTCAAATATCCGTGGCCACATTGGATGTCTGTATTACCTATCTGACATGGTATCTATGGTGGATGTAGTGCTTGCATTTGCACATGCTGCTACATTGTCATCATATGGTAATGAGCAATACATTTACGTCAGTTTTCATCTCCTTATGTTAAATGGGGTTGAAACTATCAGCAGTTTAATAATTTCAATATTACATTAGTTTTAAATAACTCAGCATTTAATATGGTTAAAACAGTTCATGAGCTTTTAAATATAAGTTTTCATTAGGAAAATAAATTTACATAAAGAGCCATCTTAGTACTGAAAGAGGGATGTTGATCTTGGAAATTTTGGCAAAAGGTAGAGGGTGGAGAGATCAGCTTGTTATTATTTGGATTAATGCTCCATTTCTGAAATAATTATTCAATTCTTACAGTCTTTACTATCTCAAACAAATCCAGCTGTCATTTAAACATTTCTGAAATAATTATTCAATGCTTACAGTCTTTACTATCTCAAACAAATCCAGCTGTCATTTAAACATTTCTGAAATAATTATTCAATTCTTACAGTCTTTACTATCTCAAACAAATCCAGTTGTCATTTAAACATTTCTGAATTCATTGGTCTCTAATTAATTTTATTTCTGCTGCAATAATATCATCACAATGTTTCATAAAAATGCCTTTGTTCAAAAATTGTTCTGTTGCTCTTTGTTTTAAAAAAATACCTCGCAATGGTCAGCCTCCTAGCCTATTGTAGCAATCTGTGTGCATGACATAGTTAAGTCTTTGGACTTAAATAAACATTTTATCTAAAGATAAGGGGGTTTTAATGACATTTATAAAAACGCTAACACTAATTTAAAGTGCAACCAGATAAGGGGCCGTCCATAATGTACGTCACGCTATTTGGACCATTTTTAACCCCTCCCCCCTGTCACATATCTCGGAACCCCCCCCCCTAAAGTACGTCACACTTTTTGAACAAAAATGTTGTTTTTTTTATTAACAAAATAATCAAAATTTAATATAAAACAGCGTGACGTCACACAAGGCCGGACCCCCCTCCCCCCTGTTACAAACTGTCACACTTTCTTACACCCCCTCCCTCCCCCCCCCCTCTGGAGTGTGACGTACTTTATGGACGGCCCCTAACCTGAAAGAGATTAAATTAATGGGTGAAGTCTTCATGTTTCTTTTAATATGTGTGTTGTTTTTTTTCCTATAAAAGTTGTTTAAAAAAGTGAAACATATACTTAAGCTGCATTGCAACAGTAAAATTGTTAACTTAAAAGTATGTTCTTTTCAACAAGATATACACCTGCCAAATCCCCACTTTTGAAACTTACAATTATTTTTTAAAAATTCAAAAAGCATTAGTTTAGATAATGTTCTAGCAATTGCAAATAAAAACTTTTCAAACTTTGCAGTTGGTTAAAAAAAAATGATGACCTAGAGAGGACCCCTTTGTATGCCATTTTCCTAAATACTTATGTCCTTATATAATCCTCACTTTTGGGCATTCACCATAACCTTACAGCCATTTCTCTTCAGTTTATAGCTGTATCACAGTGAAAGTCAATGTTTTAAAAATAATTAACATGAAGGTTTATTTAAAGGAGAGGGTGAGAGCACCTATACTAATGAGGGTATCTGAAAATACACTGGTGCAATGAAGGTGGTGGTTTACACATTTCACTATTTTAAAATAGTATTTGTATTTTCAAAATGATTGTGAATTTCTACTTTTTAGTTCGCCCTGAGTTTACTGATACCCTGGCTATAAAACAAGGTGTTCACCCAATACTCAAGCACAACAGCACAGAACTAGTTGTTCCTAATGATACAGTAGGTATTAAGGTATTTTGTATTTTGCAGCAAGAGTGTTTTTGTGTGCGTCGAAGAATGCACACAAAATCACATTCTGGGCCGTTTTTGTGACTGAATATAATTTGATTATATTGAATGTATATGTTTAAAACTAAATAAATCATTTTTCTTGAAACACAATTATACATGTATCTTTTTTATATGGGCCATTTCTTGTATGACTTGTATTTTCAAAGCCACTGCATGCCAAGCTCTGAAATCTTGAAATTTTACAACAAATGTTGAAGGCTCAAGCCAAAAATTATAGTTTCTGCCTTTTAAGAATGCACTGCTTGTCCATTTATGACTGCACTACTACTTTGCTGTCTATACTTGATGAAAACTTGTTACTAGAACGACACTTAAAGTTTAAGCAGCCCAACTTGTAAGATCCCTTTATTTTGACCAACACCCAGTTTCTTTTTTAGTTGTAAACCCATTTTTAAAAAAATGAATCCTGGAAAACCTATCCAAATGTTGTTTAGCTATAGATTTATAAAATCCTGTACTATTAAAAAGTTTACTAACAGGTATAAAAATGGGATACGGGTATACAAGAGAGAAAAGTAAATAGTCTTGAAAAAACTTAATTTATAAATTTGGTAAAATTTTCCTACAAAAATTTATAATTTTATCTAAATTTAAGAACTGGTTTTGAATCAAAGATGACATTTAAAAATTCCCAGCCTTTTTTGGTGCAACTAAAATTCTATGATCTTCTAATAAATCCTTGCAACCTTTATTAAGTCTATTTTAAGAGTTTAAACAAATATTTTATTCTAAATAGCTTCACAATTCCACACAAATATCATAATCCTGATAAACATATTTATTTTCCTTTTCAGTATGCATCAGAACACAGTAACTTTTTGGTTATAACAGGCCCGAACATGGTATAAAGTAACAGATTGTTTATGAAATTCTTTTTCAATCATTGAGTTGGTTACAAATACCAGAAGAATTGTTGTGGTCAATACTGTTAACTAGTAATAGATTTATTGATAAGGAGATTCATTAAGTTTTTTGTTAATCAAATGCTGAGATTAACATTGAACTTGTATTGGAAACATTAAATAGAAATTGATAAAATCTCCAATTGTGAGTCTTGTGCAGGTGCACTTGCAATATACACAACTGCTTTTATTTCTCAGCCACTAGTAGTAATATATTACAAAAGAAAATATGTGAAAAATAATCCAAATTATAGTTTTTATTTTCATATGATCAATAAGGCTTACAATTCCAGTTGTACATTTTTAGGCTTGAACACATTTAGCTTCATTAGCTTTGATTGTAAAGTGCTTATAAGATTTACATGAAGTTGAAAAGAAGGAAATAAAATTATTTTATAAAAAAAAGTGTTAGGGGGCTTTAAAAAAATTCTTATTATTTCTAGGTTTAAAATAGTGTTTTTAAAAATTTGTTAAATCTTTGCTAGCACAAGTAATTGATTTAAAATGTGTATTGTATCTATAATACATGTATTTGTTTTTTGTAGGGAGGCAAGTCAACTTACCTCGGACAAGTGGCTCTACTACAAATTATGGCACAGATGGGATCTTTTGTGCCAGCTCAGTATGCATCTTTCCGTATAGTTGACCAGATTTTTAGTAGACTTGGCTCTGATGACGATAACATGGAGACCAATTCTTCTTCTTTCACAGTAGAGGTTAGTTTATGATTCAGTAAATAGTTGTTTAATTTATTGGTTTGCACCAATTAATTATCAGATATTTGCTAATTGCCATTAGGTTTATTAATTGTATTTCCTGGTTTAAATGATCCATCTGCCAGCAGAAAAAGCTTTAAAGAACTTGAATATATATTTGAATTGATTTCATCTTTGTTGCTATGTCTCATAAATCTTCATTTTTCAAAATGCTTGGAAAGATAACAAACTTACTTGAATCAATGTTTAAATTGATGTCCATTATTCTATAACATTTAAATGTTTGTGCTACTAAATACAATTTGATATAATTGGCTATTACTAATCACATACCTGTACTAGTTTGTTTGACAAAAAATCCCTTCAATTAAAACACTTATGGGAATTGCAATTAATTTTAGCTCCTAGAAAATCTTTTTTACTTGGGAGACAGCTTGTGAAGGGGAAAGTGTGTTTGAAAATCATATTGGCTAATTCCATCTTTCAACCTATTGTACATGTAGATTATCTTTTACACCGTAACTCCTTATGTTGCTCAATTATCTTCTTATAAACTTTCTTGAGATTATATTTAAAATAATTATTTTCTAATTAGATAATGTATTTGAAAACAATGTATTAAAGTTTATTTGATAAATGATTGTTGGGAAATTATTTAGCTTCTGGCAAAGTAGCAGGAATCAGTCACTTTCCCATTTGCTAATTAAAATAGTCTTGAGGCATTAGATTATTTTAAAATTTCCATATTTAATAATAATTACAAAGATCTTTTGAATTTGAAAGATAATTTGTTATAAAGATATATTCTACTAAATTTTAACTGATTTAACAGCACTCTTGGGATCTAGCTCATCAAACTTAATGATGAGATTGATCAAAGGTTGTCCCCTAATTAGAGTTTGGACACTGGTTAAATAAAGATTAACTTGTATTATGTTATTAATCTAGATGAAGGAGACCAACTACATTTTACAGAATGTAAAAGACAATTCCTTGGTTATCATTGATGAACTGGGAAAGGGTATGACTTTTGTCTTAGATTTTACTCAAATAAATAGATATTAAATTAAAATAATCAGTCAGTAGTGTTTGTAATATTTTAAGCAATTAATTTTGATAATAACAAGTCACCTCAGATTTTCTGAAGTTTTGATTCATAATTATTCTGGTTTATATAAATATATATTTTGTGTTTCTAGAAGTATATCTGTCATCTTTTTGTTGAAAAATAAAGTAAACTAATTTTATTGAATTTGAAGAGAGAATCATTTTCTATTTTTAAATAAGGGAGATAGGTAACATGAAGGATGAACCAAGGTCGGTGGGTGGGTTGGTAAATTAGCTGATATATACTAGATCATATAACATGTGAATGCTTTCTCATTAGTATATTCTATCTATATTAAATGAAATGCCTCTAGATTGGAAATAAACTTTTTATGGGCATTCTTCAATCGTTTTAATAAGCTCTATTACTACTATTTATAAAAAAAATACTGCTGTATCCAAGTATAAAATAAACTAAATCCTATTTCATTTTTTAAATTCTAGTTATAGTTGACTTTTACTTTTCAATAAGATTGAATGATATTAAAGTTTTTCAAGGCAGACGTGTTTAACAATGTTATGTACAGATTATCTATAAAAATAAAAATATTACAGGGAAAAAATTGATGCTTTATTTGATTTATTTTAGGAACTAGTGCTGAAGAAGCTGTTGGAATCTGTTGGGCGATTTCAGAAAATCTTTTGAAAACCAAGGTAAAAATGTCTTTTTCAGGCTGCCTGTTGTTAGGGAGAATGTGAGGCATAGGCCATTGCTTGTATTTTAACTTGTATTTTAAGTAATAACTACCTCCTTAATTGTTGGTTGGTCAGTTTATCCCTCATTGCCTAATCAAATCACGTCAATCGTCTTTAATAAAATACTCAATCAATGGTAAGGAAATAAACAAGAGCCCATCTTAATATTTTGAATGGGGAGTGGTTAAATCAAAGCCTATCTATACCTACACACAGGCAATCTGTTGCTGAAAATATATATACTGTAAATTGAGAATGTGTTTGAAAAATCTGGTCCCTATGGTGAATCATGGTCAAACACTCTTAATTTTTAGAGATTTGGTACTGCAGAACATTTTAATTACCAAACTAAATTCTGGTTAGCTAATAAATTTCATTTTAAAACAACATATTTAGTGTGACTATTTCTCACAGTCCTAAACCTATGTCTTGCATCTGATACTTCTTCTATTTTTTTAGGTCCTGCAATTAATACTCTAAACTCTAAACATTACTTTATTAACAATCTTTATTTCTTTATCATTGCTTGCTTTATCCTTGTTTTTTACTGCATCATTGAAATGAGATGAAAATAAAGGTCTGTTTATTATTGATGAGGATTTTTCAATCCTTGGCTGCATGCACCCATGTTTTGCTAAATAGCTTACTTTCTTAATAAAAATAAAACAAAATTATACATTAATTTTTTTATACTAATGCATTAATTTTCATAAGTAACAATTTAAACAGGGTGCAATTGTTATTATTTTATATGTAGAAATAAGTTTCTGTTTACAAATTATCTAACCGATGTATGTAACTGTTTAAATTCTACATGCTAACTAGGCTATCTAAAACTTCTGATACTGTATTTGTTCCCCACCTTTTTCTCAACTTTTTTTTGCAGATTTTGCATTAATTTCTAAATTTTAAATGAAATAATTTGTTGTCATTATTATAAAAATTATAAATGACCTTATATAAAAAATTTTACTTAATTCTTTGGAAAACTAAAAGATATGATTTTTAAGTGTTTATTTTTTCTCCAGGCTTTTACATTCTTTGTTACCCATTTTAAACAGTTGACAGATCTGAATAAAAATTATCCCAATGTGGCCAAGTGAGTTATTGATAGATTTTATCTCATTAATTGTAATGCATACTTCATTCATTTTTATGGTGCTAATTTCAACTCTTTTACGCAGAACTATAAAACTGATTATGAATCTTATTTCATTTAGACTTTCTTCTTTGTGAATAAAACCTGATAAGTCTTGAATTCTTTGCTGACACACTGGATAAAACCATATTGCTTTTAGACTTTTCTTCGGATTTTTCACTCCATAAAAATTTAAAACGGACAGATTTTCTAAGTCTGGAAATTTTTTTATTTTAGTTATTTCTTTGAAGTTCAGAGGACATTTAACCCTGAAGCCAGATGTGAAAAGGTTTTTTACACTCACATTCTTTCTCCTGGCATCACCCCTGAAACTCATTATGGTCTGTATATCATTCTTTATGTAATAGTCATTTTACTTCATATGCCGATACATTGATTAATTATTATATTTTTTATATCTTAAATCTTCAAAGTGGCTATTTTTTTAAAATCCAATTAAGGTATGTTTATAAAAATAAACATGATGCAAAATTCATAAATGAGAAATAGTTTAGTTGATATCAGAGTTGGGATGTGATGCCCTTTACAGATCACATTTCTATAGAATGCTATTGTCTATTGTACTCATTTTGTGTGTGCTGCATATTCATTTTCAGGACTAATGTTTGCTGAGATTTTTGCAATCCCCACTGCAGTAATAGAGGAAGCTAAACAGATTTCATCAAGCTTAGAAAGGCTAAAGCAGGTAGGCCAACCAACATTTTTGGGCAACCAGTTGTGATATTGTATTAATGTTCACTTAACTCTTTTTCTCCGGATCAACACTACCAGATCCACACTACCATCGTTGATTTTAAAATGACATTTTTGACGCATGGACGATACAAGCGTCGAATTATTAAAACTGAATTGTTTCGTTTCTTTCCTTAGCTATTAAAGAAAATTAGTTTTAATATCATCTAGAATGATTTCCCTTGAATAAAAAAAGTCAGAAATTCTTTGTTTTAATGTATTTTCACAGCAAAAGAAGCGTTTGAAAGGCTTGTTTTTATTTTCATTTTTACATTTGTTTACAAACATGGATATTCAACCAGGGCATCTGGTTATCGATCTAATATTATTTTAAATACTACAATGATGAACAAGAAAAAGGTATTCTTTTTAATGATGATATACAATAATTTTAAATTTCTGATGAATAATACGCCTAGTACTAGTAGTTGTAGTGAAATTGGCTATACAGTTTATAAGTTATCTGTTCATTAACAACAAGCCCCGCCCCCGTCTCAAATGCCTTGATGAACTGATAATATTTCTACTACAAATAATAATATAGACAATATAGAGTCTAATTTGAAAGCTGCTAAACTTTTTCACTAAAATTAAGTGCAATTTTAGATAGAATTTAAAATAATTTCTGGTTGCTATACACAGTATAGCTTCCAGTTCCATTGTAAACAGTTCAATTTTCCAATTATTTTGCTCTATGGGGTGACCATGAATATTGAGATCTAATTTTTTTTTAAATAATTTTTTTTTAATGTGAAATTATTTCCGTTTGCTGTAAATATGAAATAGTTCAGATAAAACACCATTTTATTACATTTTGGATAAAAATCTAAACTTTTATGACTTTGAAAGAGGTTTTGTAAGTAAAATGTGGTGTTTTTTATTATTTTTCTTTATTTTCACTAAAACAAAATCATATTATTTTATTAAAATAAAGTCATGTCTGTGATGCCTGAAAACGTCATTCTTTTTCCTTTAATTCAGTACCAAATATATCATTATGTGTTAAATAATAAAAAAGTTATTAACATTTTAAGATAGCATGGTAGCCCTTGACAAATTTCCAGAATAGATAATTCCGTCAGAATGAGGAAAATAATTCCGGAGAAAAAGAGTTAAATTGTGGAGATACATTGAAATAAATTTTTGCTGAACAGCTGTAGTACTGATTAGAATAAACTGATAATCAGCATAACCATTTTTTCTTTCTTCAGACTAATCAAAGCCTTGATCCTTTGCAAATAAAACAACATGCAGTTTTCACTTTGGCTACAAGAATAATACTTGTAGCCAAAAACTCTGGAATGGATGAAGATTCTATGAGAGTCTATTTTAAAAGTTTGCGCAAATCTTATTATGCTGAGATACAGAAAGCTGATAAAGTTATTAAAAGCTTCATGAGCACAAGTAATGAACCTTAACCATAACTGATCTTAAAAAAATATAAGTTTTGTTGGTATAGAAAGCCTCCATTTAATATCTAGAAATGATGGCAAATGAAAATAAGTATGTTTTTAAAAATCACACAAAATTTACAGATAACAAAATTTTCAGGACTACAGGCTGCTAATACATAAATATTTTGTATTACACATTCTTTAAATATATAGCATGGATGTTTTGTTTAATGATAAATAAATATCACTTCATTGTATTTAACTCAACTGTAATTTACAAAATTAAAAAGAAAAAAAAACCACACTTCTAACCCTTTCAAATCAATTTTTTAAATTTATAAATTCTTCAAGTTTCATATTATAAAGAAATAATTTTATCTTCCAACTCTTGTTTTTTTTTAAATTTAATAAATTGAGCTATTGTTCCATGACTTCATCAAATTTAAATTATTATGTCATATTATATTCAAACACTTGCAAAAATGATTAAAACCTGTTATGTCTACTTATTTCAATTCATCACAAATAATATAGGTAGGAAGTAAATAGCAATTAAACATGCAAATGAAAATTATAACATTTCTGTTAACAGATTTAAATTAAATAAGTCACTTCACACTAAATGTTCAAAATAATGTTTAAAATATATAAATATCTTTATATAAACAAAAATATTGTTTGTCAAAGTTCACTTTTTTCATCAAGTTATACAGTTATGTTAAGAATTCATTTTATTTCCATAACACTGAACACAGTGGTCCCCACAACGTCTCGGTTTAGTATTAAATTTAAATATTTTGACAATAGGATGATGGTCATTATCAAGACTTAATTAATTTTAATATTATTTTGGAATCCTTGTGAGCAGCTAAAAATTATAAAAAACATTGCTTTTCAATCTGACACCTCTCTTTAATCAAATTTAAACAATTTAATTCTTTTCTTCTAATATTAATGATATCATGCTTTTATAGCTATTTCATTTGATCTCCTTCTCCTAGTTTCAAATGTCTATAATTTAAAGCTATTTCGTCTTTCTTGAGAGTTTAAGTAAATCAGTTTTATGTATCAGAAGTGGTTAGGACCAGGTATGTGTGACAAAGGTGTGTATTTAATTTTGTTATTTAGAGTTGAACAAAGTCTTGAAATGATGATACTTTAAATTTATTCAACTTGAACTTTTGGGATAATATTTTAAATGAGTTATAATATGGGTATATGAACTATTTTGGTAGGAAATTAGATTGATTATCTATGACTCTATGTTTGTATTTAATTGATATCTGATGACATGACAAATATGTTAACAATTTCTCCTTTCGTTGTATAACAATAAAATTGCTTATGTCAACAAAAAAAATTGAGACAAAACAGTCTTTCAACTTGTAAAAAGTCAAATTTTCTGTACTCACTTCAAAATGTCTGTACATACTTACAATTCACTGCTCATGGTTTTTTTTCCACCCCTTTTAACATGAAAATCCAATGATACATCAATTTGCCATTGTAGAAGATATGTAAATTAAAAATAGCATGGATGTAGAATGATTTGTAGTTTCTCAAAGCCAAATATAACATTTCAGCAAATATGTGAGTTCTTTTGTTGTTGTTGCCATTATGTTATAAAAATATTTACACACTTTGAGTGGATAATTTATCTGTTTTATTATATTTCGTTTCTTGTTGACATTGTTAAAATCGAAAGTGGGCTGTTAAAGCACATCTCCAGTTGTGATAGCAAGTTTTAGCACAATTTAACAGCAGGTTTTGAATTTAGGTCATGATTTGTGTCTGTTTCTTAGAACTTAAAGTTAGGACTTGAGAGTTATTTTTAAAATGTTAATATTTTTGTTCATTTCTATCATTACCTGAAATTACTCTGAGATAAACAAAAATTCACATAACTATTTATGGAACTTAAAGTCATTAAAAGTAAAACATATGTCCAGAAGCTGTTTCCTCGCCAGTAGCTGTGAAGTGTGTTCCCGTCACTTTTGTCCTGTTTAGCGTCAAAAAAGAAACAGTTTTGTTTGCGAGCAGGCTCAACTTTAAATCTGCGACTGTTGCAGTATTCAGATCCATTCGAATACAATTCTTTGATTACCGATCCTTTCAGAATAGCACTTCGACACGCGTCGTACCAAACGTCACAGAATTCCTCACAAACTGTTAAGCTTTCCAGCATGTAGAAGTTGTTTTGGTTAGGAGCACAGACGTAGCACATGAGGTAGTTGGTGTACTTCTGACATGCTGGGGACGAGCCTCGAAGTGGTTTCACTCTGGGGAAAATCGCATCAATTTCCTCCTGGCGACAGCAGCTGTTTTCTTTAAACCAAGTACAGTTCTTGAGATTTAGTTGAATTTGAGGAGCTCTGTTCGCGAAGAACGAGCAGTACTGCTGCTTGGGTTTTGTGACGATCGCTACTTCTGTATTGGCGCTTGTTTGTGAGAGCAAAAATATAAAGCAAAGCGTGTGGCCGGCGGTAATGAACATTTCTATATTAAAAACGACACACCATCATACAGGCGGCAGACACTATGGTGCGGCCAGCCCTCCACATCAAATCCACCAACAACATGGACGCATCAATCAATGATGGCGTTTGATATCGATTTTGAGATCTCAGCAAGAGAGCTTTGAGATAGTAAAATTATTTCCCTTGGCAGATCGATTCAGGCCAGTCACTTTAAATGGGACTAAAGAATCTTTAATATTTTTTTTTAATATTGCCAATCATTTGGTTCATAGATGATGCAAGGGGTTTATGACCTAACATACGAAATGATTTCTTTGTGATAAATAACTGTAACACAAAGCGTCTAAATAAGTAATAATGAGAAAGAAACCCTACAGCAAAAAGGAGCCCTTGAAGTTTATTGTTTTTATTCTCCTACTCGACTGTTTAAAAAAAATTAATTAAATTATGTTTTAAAATTTGATGGAAGTGCATTGTTAGTGATAGAGTAAGTCTGGTCAACAAGTAAGTTTTCCTGAAATGAGAAAAACAACCGCGTTCGCAAAAAGGTCTACAGTACTAGTTAATCATATTGACTCGCCAAAGCGTTATCCAAAGTGTATCCTTTTCCAAAGTCAATGTCCGTCCTTTAACACAATGTCGTTGGCCTAATGTTTAAAAACCTAAACATTAATTCAGTTTTGAAAATAATAAAACGATGGTCAATACTTGGCTAGCCAGAATGGTGTATTGCAGAGGCGTCATTAGGGTTGGTGTCACCCGGGGCGGTAGCTCATGGTGTCGCCCCCCTCACTGTAGAAGTTATGGAGTCAGTACTTCTGACACCATGTAGAAGTTATGGAGTCAGAGCTATTGAATTCAATCGAACAATATTTGGTATCTTTTTATTGAAGAAAGATGATTTTTCTTGAACTGTGTCTCCTAAAATTGCCATGAACTCAGTGGCCTAGCTAGAACTTTTGCCGCCCGGGGCGGTCTCCACATTTGCCGCCCTTACTGGGGGCTTTCCATAAATGACGTCACGCATCTTGAGGGGGGGAGTTATACATTTGCTACGATGTGTGACGAGGGGGTGTGTTTAAGAAATGTGACGTCACGATAAAACGCGCAACTTTTAATACAATTTCCTCTTAACTATTTGATTACTGACACTTTATTTAATGACGTTTATGTAAAATCCGTGTTACCATATTAGATTGCAGCTTTACACTAAAAACATACTTAAATGACAAAAATTTGATTTAAAACATACTCTTTTTCAAATCGAAAATACGGCTTTTATGGTGGGGGCGGGATTTCAAGGCTTTGTAACGTCATATTGAAGAGGTGGTCTACGTTTTTGAGAGGACGTGTTACGAGGGGGAGGGAGGTTGGAGAAATCAGCCAAAATCGCGTGACGTCATTTATGGACCGTCCCTTAAGTCAATCATATGATGGTTTTTATAAATTAATAAACATGAATTGTAATTGAAACGAAGTAAATGTGGGAAATATGTTTACCATTGCATGCCATATTTACGTAAGCAATACACATTTATAGAAATACACTATACTTTTTTTTAAAGCCACAAGAAAGTTACTGAGGTCGCAGGCGCCCCCCCCCCGCCCCTAAGAGAAAATATATATTCCAAATTTACACCCCAAAAACATTACCAATTACTATTCTTCTATATTTTATTTATAGATAAATGATATTTTTTTTACAAATTACAAACAAAGAAATTGAATACATTAGTATGTAAATATATTTATTATTTATACATGTACCTTCTTAACTTTCATAGTAAAAAAATCGTGTACTATGCTATCAAAATTTAAATCATTTATATCTTTTTCTATGGACAATATTGCAATATTTTTGTACTCTTAAATCACTCATTGTGCAACGAATATAATTTTTTTAATCAACTTCAATTTGGAGAAGCTCCTTTCACAAGTAGCGACACTGATAGCAATTGTAAAAAAAACATAGCAAAATTACAATGTTGGGTACAGAATTTTCCAATCTATACTGTTGAATAAATTTTAATAGATCAAGGGGGCCTTTTCCCCCGATTTTCTAACAAAATGCATCTTCTTGTAATGTAGGTACAGCCATAAAAACCTGTGTCATTTTTCTTTCAGTATTGAACAGTTCTTTATCAATGTCAATAAAGTAATTTATTTGATGTTCAAATGCTTCATTTAGTAGGTTACATGGTATTATATACGAATATTTTCTTGCAAGGCAATGCAACTCATTAAAGCGTTCTTTTATAATTCCATCCATGGATAAAAACATTTCTCGTTGTACTTCTTGTTCTAAAGATAGAACCACGTATTCGTAATTTTCCCCACACATATTTTTTTTCCTTCTAACTCAGCGTTCAGTTGATATCTACAACTCTTCACAAATTGTTTGGCTGGTATAACAGCCTTTTCTTTTAGCACATCTCTTTGTTCCATCCCAATGGGTTTGCATTAATTTAAAAAATGATGGATTCCCATAAATTGAGATAACATAGAAAAGAAAAATATTGCATTGAATTGAGTAAAATTCCAGCATCTGATCTCGTTTTACTAGTTACTTCTTCAGATGTCAATTTTTCCAAGACGCTTGAAATTTTAAAGTATGTCTTTTTCAAAATTATTTATGGCTATTGAGGGCAGAGTCGTAACAACGACTTGGCATTGGGGCATTTGCCAAGGGCGCAGAGGCTAATCCTTCCATTAATTCAAATTTAGTATTTTCCTACCATTTGGATTTTTTAATATCCATTTTTCAAGGGCGCCAAAAATAAATTAGCCAAGTTCGCGGAAGACGCAGTTACGCTTCTGATTGTGGTGTTTATTAAAGGAAAAATTTGAATATTTTCATATTTTGTCATAAATCTTAATAATTTTCCATAAAATAGACGAATTCAAATTATTTACACATTACTTTAATTGGATAGGCGTAACATTTTTGACGGATAACCGTATTTTAATGAAAAATACAAATTATGGTGTTACTTTAATGCAATAAAAACAAAATACATTTAATTGTTAGTAAGTTACCTTAGAATAATTTTCTGAAAACTGAAAGAGTAATATAAATTACTACTTGAAAGTTAAACACAATATTTGAACCACCATGCCTTGTAGGTACTTGTTCGCACATCATTCAGCGAATGTCGAAATTCCACGCAAAAACTGTAATGGCTATATTAATAGCACATATGATTCGGCCCAGCGGTGATGCGTTTTTGTTTAGTTTTCTTATAAAAGCGTCAACTGTGACGTATAACGCTTAAGTTTCCAAATAAAACGATACCTTTTTTGAGCGATAAAAAATTTTTGAACGGTTTTGCGTTTGTTATAACATCCATTATGTAACCAAAAAAATGTCGTGCGACCCGTTAATTAAGACTAGAAATTACGAATATTTTTGTTTTACCTTGGTTTTAACACTTCAAAAGAAAAAGGGCGGTAGTCGGAAATGGTTGTACTTTTCAAATGACCACAAATGCCGCCCGCTGAATATGTGCCGCTCGGGGCGGACCGCCCCCCCTAGCTACGCCACTGCATGAACTCAGTTTGAATTTTAGATGACAAGTTTTTTTTTACCCCTTTTCTCACTATGATCTCGGAGTGCTCTAATGTACTTTTGCAAGCTTATGCATTATTTCCAGAATATTGCCCTTATTTTCAACAGTATTGCCCTCTCTGTGACCTCAAAAAGTCACATTCATTTTCACCAGGATTTAATTATGTCAAATATTCTATCAAGAACTTCTTGCCAGTTTGTTTTATCTTTTACAACAACTAATTGTCGGTCTTTATTAATAGTCTATTCTTTTCTATCCAATTTCTGATTCCTTCCATTTGCAAAAACATTTTTGGGAATGTTGAGTATTTATTGAGTACTTATCTTGGCTCTTCTTTTATTTCATTAAAATGTCTTTTCAAGTTTGAACAATTAGCTGATTAACAACGAGGAATGTGCGACAAAAAAAAATTGTATTTATTTGTGCAAAGTTTTAATTCCACTAGATAAGCAATTTTTCCATTGTTTTTTTTTATGCCACAAAACAAAAGACATTAAAATTAAAATAAGCCATATAAATAAGCCAACAATTTTTTTCGGAAGTTCACTTAAACGTTAAAATCACACTTGAATAAAAAAAAATCACACTTGATAGCAAAATTTTACAAAAAGACCTAGATGAATTGATAAAATGGGAAACTTACTGGAGTATGTCTTCCACCCAGAAAAGTGTCAACTGTTAAGAGTAACAAAGAAAAAGAAACAAATAAATTCAAAATATTACATTCATGGAAAAGAACTGACCCAAACTAAAGATGCAAAATACTTAGGAGTCTTAATAAATGAGAAACTATCATAGAATCCACATGTCAATGAAGTTATTAAAAAATCAAACAAAACCTTAGGCTTTATAAAAAGAAACTTTAATAAATGTAATAGAGATATAGAGATATAAAACTAAAATGCTACTCCACTTTGGTGAGACCTGTATTAGAATATGCATCTTCTTTATGGAAACCATCCACCAAAGAAAGCATGGATAAACTAGAACAAATTCAAAAAAGAGCTGCCAGATTCATTACTGGAGAATATTCAAAACTGACAAGAATAACACCATTAGTTAAATCATTAAACCTTGAAACACCAGAGGATAACCAAGAGCAAAGTAGTAATCATACATACATTTTTAAGCAATTAACTCTAATTTAGAAATACAACACAAAGATAACTTAATACTACCCTCAGATAGACATAAGGATAAAAACACCTTTCTTATACCGTATGCAAGAACAAACACATACAAGTTTTCCTTCTTCCCATCCGGAATTCGTGGAATGGGTTGCCTGAAGAAACCAGGAAAACCAACACTTTATCAACATTAAAATCTCTAATAGAAATGCATGACTAAACACAAACCATAGATACGCGTAGGACGCAATAATCTTCTGTATAGAAGGAGCGTCTGTAAACAGATAAGATAAGATAAGAATCAATTATATATACCAGCACATTATTGCAATACTGTCAGCCCCTAATGCCCCTATGTTTTCCAGCTCAGTAACATTAGTATCAGAAGACTTTAGATTTATAATGGAGTTTGAAGTTTTTGCATTAGAATCACTCTCGTATTTTAATATAGTTCTTCATTTCGTTTATTTTTTTTATCTTGGCTTTTCTTTTATTAAAATTTATTTTCACGTTTTAACAATTAGCTAATTAACCACGATGAATTTGCCGCCCCCCCCCCTAAATTTTACAACAGGGGCGGCTATCAAATTTTTAAGAATCAACGAATTTATCAGCCCATCAGTGTGACGTTCTCATACTAATTAAGCCTCTGGTTTATTTTATTACAGTAGTATTAGAATCAGAAGAATTTTATATCCAATAAGGAGTTTGAAGTTTTTTCAGTTAAAATGTTCACATGCTTTTGGATAGTTCCTTTATTACTTTTATTAATTTCATATTTCGCTTTTCTTTAATTTCGATTTTTAAAAAAACTATTTCTTTTAAAATTTTCGTTTTAAGAAACTAATTAACGACTAGGAATTTGCCGTACCTGGCAAAGTGCCGCCCGGGGCATTCCACCCCCGCCCCCCTCGCTACGCCACTGCTGACACTTCAATTAGCTTAGAATCGTGACCAAAGGTTTTTTTACCTACTCTTGCAGTGACCTAATTTCGAATGTATCAACTTTGAGCTTTTAATAAAACACACATTTTGATTCGTTACAATATACACATATGGATAAACTAGGTATGTATCAAATTTGACAAGTCTGTGTTCTGTGAATGTACACCTTTTCTATTTGGTGCCCCCCCCCCAAGATTTTGTAATCCCGCACACCCTAGCTACGATTGTATAATCTTTTTAAAAAATGTGTTAATAAAGAATACGTTACTTAATCTAAAGTTAAAAGCAGACTTTGAACAATGCTTTCTGCATTAAAAAGAAATAATTAATAAATAATCATAAAACACACGTCAGTTAACCATACTATTATCCTCTCTGTTTTAAATAAAAATTAATAAATAAAAAAATAAAAAATGAAGCATGTGCACCACTATTATTTAATTTCGTTTGAACTAGCGAATACAAATGATGACAATGGAAAAAACAAGAACTTTGGCAAATAATATTGTTTCTTACTTAGAAAACAAAATATAACATACTTTTTTTAAATATACAAATTAGTTTGTTTCGTCTTCAAAAATTAATGGTGCAAAATAAATTGCCTTTTTATAAGTTTGTACTAGTCACGTTAATCAGTCTTATTTATACAATTAAACCTTTAAAAAGACTAGATGTGCTGTATGAAAAGGTCTACTTCATTTCTGTCCTACTTTTCTAGTGTGATTGATTACAGTATTTTTGTAGTACTTGGATGTCGACCTGTTTGGCGAGCTGGGCACAAATCCCCGAGAGTATGGCTATAATTCCAAGCCCCGGGTCTGAGATTATTATACCGTCTGGGGGTTGTTGATTCAATTCTAATAGAAAAGGAAAATATAAAGTTAATAAGTGAAAAATACCGAAACATTCTTTCTAATTGTAAGTATTGAAAAGAAAAATCTTTATTTACGATAATGTTTTTTTTTAAATGTAAGCTGCCACTGTTTATGAAAGGCAAGCCATCAAAAAAATGTAAACTTTGCAACAACTGAATAAGAAAAAAGGCTACATTTCCTTTCAGTGCTTGAGACGATCATTGAACATGAAAAATTTCACTTTTTCTCAAGTCTATTCATGCAATCGTCATTCGTGTAACCACGACAAAAATCTAAACTCAAAAGACATATCCTAATTTTGAAAAAAAAATATTTTCTATTGACGAATAAATATTAAGGTTAAGAGCTTGGGGGCCGTCCATAAAGTACGTCGCGCTATTTTTGACAATTTTTAACTCCCCCCTCCCCCTTGTCACAAACTGTCACAAATCTTGACCCCCCCCCCAAGTACGTCACACTTTCGAACAAAAATGTTGTTTTTAATTAACAAAAGAATTAAAATTTAATATAAAACACCGTGACGTCACACATGGCCGGACTCCCCCCCTCCCCTGTCATAAACTGTCACACTTTCTTACACCCCCTTCCTCCCTCTGGAGCGTAACGTACTTTATGGACGGCCGTTTGGTCACTGGCTTCTGCGTTCTTCATTTGATATTGCTAATCAGTACAAATTGACTATTAGCTATTAATATTCTCTGTAGAAAAACAACCTCTGTGTTTTGCACTCTAGAAGTTGACTAATGTTTTTGACTACGTCGTAATATTAAAGACAGGGGTTTATTATAACGCGTATAAGTATAAGAGCTTCTTTCAAAAAAATATTTTTTTTCACAATTTCAAAAAAAGTTAATTTATTTTAATCGTTTTATCATGCTTACTTTTAAAAGGAAATGCTTTTCATAATATGAAGTGTTACAAAGATTCTTTGACGAATGAAGTCTTGGAATAATAAATCAGCTTATTCGTGCACCCGTTTCAATCTGATTAGATTTGAGCTCAAATATGAGTTATGAAGGTTCACTGATAATTTGATAGATATGAACGATGGACTAATTTTTACTGTCAAAGGCAATACGATATATATATATATATAATTAATCCGTTCCGAGGTGACTTTCGTATCTTGGATTTTTGGTATCTCGAAATAAGTTTTACATGTAAAATACTTAATCCGTTCCAAGCCATACAGCAACAATACTAAAAGTTTTAAATATCATGGAAAAGTATAGACAAACAAAGTAGGCTTCTTCAATCCTCAAACGTACACTTTATGAATCAAATAAATAATAAGAAAACAATGAAAACAGAATAAAATATATGAAAAATAAAATGTATGCAGTACAGATGTACCTTCTGAGTGAAGTGATGTGACAAAGTGTCGGAGAGGTAGTAAGGGAGGAGAACGCATGGCAGAAATCATTACGCATTACGTACGAAACACTTAACTTTATGAACATAATACATTGTGTACAAACGTTGCACGAATTAATGCTAATTAAACACTTACATTTAGTAAAACTGTACACTAGACAAATGAAATATAATAATTAAATTTAAGTATTTTTTGTGCGTTTAAAATTATGTTTAAAACAAAAAAACTTTCTGTTTTGCTCTTTCTAAATTTTCTGTTTGACCTTTCATTTCCTTTTCATCACGTCCACCAACATCTTCTTGTCTTATTTCTAATTTTAAAAAAATCTTCGCTTACTAATGGTCTCTTAGCAAATGTTGCTCCAAGGAAGCTTGTTTTTTAATGCATTTTACAATATTTCTGAAATAGTCAGTTAAATGTCACTGAACTGCGCAAGAAATGTTGGTGGAGCATTGAATGCCAGCACAGGATGCACAATGTTATCAGCTGCGCGTTTTTCGTATCTTGGATTTTTTCCGTATGTTGGAACTACAAATTGTTCGAGTGGCCTTTCGTTTCTTGGATATTTCGTATCTTGAAACATTTGTATCTCGAGGTAACATTGTATATATATATATTAAAAATGTGTTTCCTTTAGAGTTGAAAAGTCTTCTTTTGGAATAGATAGCAATACATTAAAAGGAGTCTTGAACAACCGCGCGTTGAGCATGCTAGCCTAGCATGGACAAAATCTATAAATAAATAACCACCAGGCCAAATAAAGTGCACATCTACAGTTTGCTTTTAGTATTTCCTATTCATATATTATAAATTATTTATTACTTCTTGGTACGTATTTTATAAAAAAAAGATTTTTATTGAAAATTCTTTCATTTAAACATTTAAATTATTGGTCCAGTGCGGCTAGGAAATAAGAAAAAGGGGGGTAGGGGTACGCAAAAAGTTAAACACCTCTAAATTATCTAAATGTACATCTGTTAAAAATATATATTAAAATTTTAAAAAGACATTTCAAATAACCCATTTAGCAATATCACTTTGTTATACTCAATCCCTTTACCACACATGACGAAATATATTAACTACCCCCCCTCCAGCACACTGCAATAAACTCTCAATCATGTACACATAATAATTAACTTACCTATTAATTTTAGTCAAAGTGCACTTTAACACATTTTTAAAGACCCCTTGTACACATTCTTACAAAGTTCTCTGCATATTGTCGCATTCATTACAGACCCAGCTTTTCCCACGCTTACCGGGTGAACTCGTTACTTACCTTCCGTTACACACGGTTACATACCTCTAAGACGAAGATCATTGTTCTGAGTTAAGATACTTGGGAACGCTTGGACCGTTACAGCAACAAAAAAGATGGTGGTCAGATATGATAGCTTTAAATTGAACATTTTCCTAGAGATGTGAAAGAAATTACAGATGTCAGACTTTAAATGAGGTTAATTTAGCACACGAACATAATAACCCTAGAGTTGATAAGCAAACCGGTAATAAGTTTACTAAAAATTTATTTTTAAAAATAATGTCTGTAAAAATAAATATTAATTAAATAGAATTTAAAAAAGAAAAAAAAATACCTTAACGTGCAAAGCTTTCTGTAAAGTTAAGAAAGCGTTCAATTCAACTTAGTAATTTTTTAAATCAAAAATTATATTTCAACAGCCTTGTCTGGGTTACTGTGGTAGATTTCTTTCGGTGAATGTGGGATTTTTGAAGCATGTCTACAGCTTATGTATGAAAATCAGGAAGTCTTAATTTGCGTTGAACATTGGTGTATCAGGTCTTAGTATGAATCACGTAGAGTCGTATATCAATATCAGCTGTGAATGGGAAGGAATGTTTAAAAAGCTATTTGCACAACTCTAATAACAGGATGGACCGTCGGCATTCTATATTTTCCCATGCTCCACATATTTTGAGTTTCGTGCGCATGCATACTTTAAGTTTCACTTATTGTTTGACCAGTTTTTCGCTCAATTTCATCTGATAGAAGAAAACTGCCATTTCAGTTTTTCTGGGCTGTGAGGGGCGTGTACATGGGCGTATAAGGACATTTGGAAGACAACGTGGTGATCTCAGACTCTCATTATGTATTTTAAACGAGAGTTGGGTATTTCCAGGAAACTTGAGTTTTTTTCTTGATAAAATAGGGCAAAAAAATCGTTGTTCACCCAGTGCATTAGTAAAGCTTGCAGTGTATCAATATGAGTTAAAAGTGGGTAAAATTAAAAAAAAGATGGTCATACATCGGCCATGGTCAGCTCGATACTATCCCAGGCACATACCCTCATATAATTACTAGATTCTAGCACTTTAAATGTTCCAAGATCTTTATTAAACTGCAACAAACCAACATTATTGGAAAACGCAAATATACCCGCCTAAATAGCCTTCTAGGTCCATTTCGAAAATATATCAATTAAAAATGGTGAGCATGTTGTTAAAAAACCACAAAAAATCACCCCCAGAACAAACACCAAACTAACACCACATGTGGTGTTCCTGCGTATTTGCTTTTTGCCGCCTGAGGCCAGAGTGTATACTTTTAGTCCACTGGATGGTCTTCCTTTGATCAAGGTAAGTTTGATAGCTGGACTCTTTGTATGCCAAAATTATATTTTTTAAAAGACAGATAATTGTTTATGATTTTTTTTTAAAATCAATCTATTAACACGCTAAGAAATTTATTTTTAAATAATGTTTTTTTTTAAAAAAAGGTGCCGACACTGATTTTTTTGGGTAGAGCAGAAATAGATGACATTGAAATAGGGGAGCTGTTAACATGTTTGCGCCGACTTCAAATCTCAAACTTTTACGTCATTAGATCCGAGGACGTATCATTTTAGATAGTGTATACTCGCTCGTCTGGTTTGTATAAGAAATCATGTTTCTAAAAATGAAGAGCTACAAGTAAGCCATAATATAAAAGAGTTTTCTTTTAAGTAACTTTAAAATAAATAAATTGTATCTAGCCTTCCTGGCCGCATGATAGTGCGATCGATTGCTGAATTGTTGGTCCGCAGGTCGATTTTCAGTTGGGGAGTCTTTTCTTTTTTCTTTTTTAAACATTAATTGATAATAAATAATATTTTTTCATGGTTCGTCCCTCACAGATCACATTTTAGGTTCAGTGATAGGTTTTAGGGTTAGGGGTATGTTTAGTTATAGGTTATAGTGTGTGGGTTAGTTCTTTTCAATGTTAATTTCAATTGTGGCGATCCATGAAAGCAATCGTCAAACTAATGCACCGGGGCTCTTTTTCTTTTCACATGATGCATAACATGAAAACGATATCTGAAAAAAAAAGATGAGAGATTGATCCTCTCATTAAAAATTATTTAATGACTTCCTGAGATCTCTCCTTCAAGCACTAATATAGCACGCATTGGCACGCATGTGTCATTAAATAAACGAAATGTTTTCCTTTGCATATTTATAAAACATTTGCTTCATGTCATCATCATCAGTCCCGTGACCGTTGCGGTCGTTTGGGGGAGCGCATGGACACATAAACAGATAACGATCTCCACATTTGCCTATCTTGAGCGGCGGCCAATAATTCATGCAATTTTATCCCTGTCCATTCCTTTGTTGTCCAGCCAGCTTTTCCGCTGTCGGTCGACCTCTTCGCCAGCTCCCCTTCTACAGTGCCTTGAATTATACTTTTTAGTCAGGGTATCATGTCGCAGTACATGACCGAACCATGCCATCTTGAGTTTCTTAATTGTTTAAAATGGTTGCTTGATGAAACGCAATAGAGTTTATTCTGTCCCAGACATATTCATTGGTCTTGTGTTCTAAATAAGAGATCTGGAGAATTTTCCTCATACATTTGTTTTCAAATGCCTGCAGCTTGCTTACAGTGGCTGCCATTAGTGTCAGGTCTCACATACATAAAGGACAATGGTTTTAAAGAGAGCTCTGCAAGAGCTTTGTTGGCAGTCTAATATTTTTGCTGTTCTATATTTTGGTTAACTTCGTCATTGCAGTCATTGCCAACCCAATTCTAGCTCGGATTCCAGCTTCACAGGTACCATCTCTAGATATAATGGCTCCTAGACATCTAAAGTTATGTACCTCCTTCAGCTTTTGTTGGTTCATTACGATGTTAGCCATACTGGCAGCTGAGGTATTAACCAATATCTTGCTTTGCTCTGAGCTGATTTCCATCCCATATGCACCTGATCTGTCTGCAAGTTTGTCAGTGAGCTCCTGTAGTTCTTTACTGCTCCCAGCCAAAAGATCTATGTCATCTGTAAATCTTAGGTTGCATAAGGGTCTTCCACCAATAGATATGGATGTGTTTTGATCACTGAGAGTTTCTTGCATGACTTCTTCAAGGAAGATATTAAACAGGACAGGTGAGAGAATGAAGCCCTGGCGGACTCCTATCGTCTTTTTGAAGAAGTCCCCTACGCAGTCTTTAAATACAACTGCACTGCTTCTCTGATTGTAGAGTTGTTCAATCATCTTTACTAGCCCTTCTTCAATGTTGAAACTTCTCATAATTTGCCAAAGTCCCTCATGCCATACTCGATCATAGGCTTTTTTGAAGTCTATGAAGTTGTAGATATTTTTCTATGAGCAAGAGACATTTGAAGATCTGCTCGATTGTGCTTCTACCTCGTCTGAAACCTGCCTGTTCTTCTGCAAGTAATTCCTCGGATATTGGCTTTAGCCGGCCAAGGATAATATTTAGCATTACTTTGCTAGAGTGGCTACTAAGGCTGATTGTTCTATAATTCTGGCATTGTTTAGTATTTCCTTTCTTAGGTAATGGTATGATTAGCGGCTGCGTTTAATCTTTGGGCCAAATCTTATTTTCAAATATTTCCTGGCAGAGTTTTGTTAGGGCTTTCGTTACCCCAACTCCTCCGTGTTTCAGAAATCCAGCAAGGATGTTGTCAACTCCAGGCGACTTACCCCCTTTTAATTTTCGTACTGCCTCTTCAACTTCGCTCAACAGCACTGGTACCGCCATGTTATCAGTAAGGAGGTTGTCTTTATTGTCTTCAATTATCGAAGCTGTCACCTGGTGCATTTTTCGTAAGATTTCTTAAAGTCTCATACGTTTTCTTAGTATTACTGGCAATTATGCTATCTTCCACTGCGCGGCACTGATTATCTATCCATTCCTATTTGATCTGCCTCATCTCCTTCCTGATCTTTATATTAATCAGTCTGTATTTGTATGCTGTAAACTGATTAGAATTTTTGTTATTCCATAACATTCTTCTTTCATCACACAAATCAAGAATTATGTTGGTGACCCAATGCTTTTTGCTTTGTTGCCTACCTATGACTTCTGCCGTTGAAGTTAAAATTTCTTTCAAGTTGTTAGCCAAGGCTTCTTTCTACTTTGTTGTCGACAGTGGCGAATGCTGCAAACTTGCCACCAACCTTGGCCTGGAATATATCCGCAATTTCCGGGTCTTTTAGTTTGATTAGATGAAAACGAATGCGCGTATTTCCTTTTCCTCTAACTTCAGTTTCAGCTTAAGTCTAGTTAGAACAAGACTATGGTCACTTCCTATATCTGCACCATGGAAGGACATTGTTTGTGCTTTCTTGATACTAGATTTGAAACGCCTTGGCACAAGAATGTAATCAATTTGGTTCTTGATTAAACCTTTAGGTGATTGCCAGGTGATAGTTCTTGATTGCTTGTGTGAATGTAGGTTATTAGCGAGGGTCAAGCAATGACTTTGTGCGAATTTGAGTAATCTCATTCCCTCTATCATTTGGTTCACCCAAACCGAATTTTCCAACTGTACCCGGCCATTGTTGGTACACGTCAGGGCTAACCTTTGCATTCCAGTCGCCCATTATTATTAGAATGTCTTTTCTTGTTGTTCTCTTGATGACTCGCTCTATTTCCTCGTAGATTTTCTCCAAACTTTCATCGCTGTGGTCGGAAATGGAGCGTACACCTGTACGATCGTGATATTATGGGATCTGGCACATATTCTTATGCTTGTCAGTGGGTTTGAAATTGGTGTGCAGCTAATGACTGATGCAGATATTTCCTTTCTGACAAGGAACGCTACGCCATATTGATGTTTGGAGCAATCACCGCTGAATCTAATGTTATGCTCCTCCTCTGTTGATGTTTCACCAAACCCTGTCAAACGGTTCTCGGCAAGTCCCATGATGTCCCAACTTTAGCGTTATAATTCATGCGATAGTTCTTTTACTTCTCCACACAGATACAGGTTTCTTACGTTCCCAGTGCCTATATTTATCCCTTCCCTGGGAAGCATAATTGGGTCGGTTCCAGTATTATAATTAACGACCCCATTCTGGTGACCTGCATTGGAATGGCTTTTGTAAATCCGTTCCTCTTCCGATCCAGCAAGGATATCTTTATCTATTTTGTTTTCATACTTCCTTTCTGTGGGCTTATAGACTTTGTGGCGCCCAAGCCCCCTCCAAGTCGTTGATTTGTGATCAGGGTTTACTCTCCTAGCTCTTCTCGAGAGTGAATATGACCGCAAGGCAGCGGAGGTTTGTAAACAGAGTTTTCCTTCTCTTATGTGAGCAGTCTTACATGGTTAATGATGTTCAACTGCATGACACACGTTCTTTTAAAGCGCACAGAGTCCGATTAGGATGTATAAGAATGCTTATAGTTATAGATAAATCTAAGGCTAATAAATACTTGCATGAATAGGCAAACCTTAGATGACGCCATTGTCAATGTATTTGGATGGAGATTTCATATTATCTTTTAAGATTTCAACAAAAAGCAGTCTTAAGTTTAATGGGTTTTTTTAAAGTCTGCCATCTTGACCGGAACCTGTTCTTTATCCCTGCTTCATCCTTTTTTCTATATCCTGTGTCATTGTTTGTTGTTGTTTTTCCTTTCTTTTTATTTTACATAAATATTTTATGAAATAATATGTTTTAATAATTTAAATATTACTTATGTAAGCACGTATTTTATGTTTATTGTACTTATGAAGGCATTAGCAGAAACGTTTACTGTCGTGTTAGTTTAAAAATAAAGCTCAAATTTATTGTTTTCATTGCACAATTTATTTGTGTATTTTGTATTTTATTTAAAAGCTTTATCGCAGTTCCATTCCATATGATTCATTTATGCAATTTAATGTTGAAATTAGCCTGTATAAAGTTGACTGCTTTTTCAAAAATTATTCCAACTTGCCAAAGTGTTGTTTTTTATAATTTTTTCCCACAGAAGACACATTCTTGCTATGCTAGTTTCGATAATATACGTTGGTATACAAAAACTAATATTAAAATGTTTAAATCGTTTTTCATGTATTACTGTATTTATATTGCAAAGATTGGACTTTAAATTTAAACAAAAAGCTCAGCCTAAGTCATGCTTAAAAGCATGTTAACAATTGCTAGGATAGCGTTAGTTCCACACAGCTTTGGATGATGTTATTGACGACTGCCATTATCAAACAGAAGTACCCTACAAAAGTACACAAAGGTTTCCCTCTATATAAAAATATATGTGCCACCAATTAGCCCCAATCTTAACCCAGTGCATATTATAACTAAACATAATCCTATTTTTTCTTAGAAAGACCTGATAAGTTCTTTTCAATCTTTTTTTCCCCCATGTAGCAATCTATGAAAGCAATCGTCCTAAGATAATCGCATTTAATATTGAAGAACTAATCTAGCATTGTCGTGTGAGAGTTATGACACCCGTATCATAACATTTAGTTCACAACTAATAAAACACACACACACACACACACACACACACACACACACACACACACACACACACACACACACACACACACACACACACACACACACACACGAACACACTTGCGCACATACTTATTCACACACATGACTCGCGGTTATCAACAGAAAAATAATAATCAATCACATCAAATAAAGCAATGCTCTTTTTACTTTGCTCCCTTTTCACAAATTAAAATAAAAACTAAAGCAATGACGTCACGTCATATAATATTGTAGGGCGAGAAACTTTGACACAACACGCTCAGTTAATCTCGACAGCAAAATGTTTAATATTTTACTTCTAAATTTTTAATTTTAAAAAAATCAAGAGTTTCCCCGCATAGCGAGCAGCTACGCACGCGCTTAGGCGCAATATATATAGGGATAATAACCCGTAAAAAAAGTTTTTGACTATAAATCCCAACGTGCAGCACTCAAAATAAAGTCTTGGAAATAATACAGCACCAAAAATAACTCGTTTATATAATATATATACACTGGAACGGTCGATTCTGAAGCGGCAGTCTGGGCATCCAAGACACAAGGTCGAAAATGCCTCCCACTGAAATTAACCTCACAAGGAGGGGTGGAATTTTCCCTACTTCGACTCGCTACCACATCGGCACCACCCCGGCAAAGCATACGAGTCTCTATGGTTAGGACTGCTGCAAAGCAGGGGACAATCCATGGCCTACCTAGGGTGTGACCACTTACTTGAAGGTTTAGTTTTTTTGTTTTTTGGAGGAATGGAATAATCCTGATAACTCCACCATCTTTTTTTTTCCGGAATACTCCAACATTTTCTGCCAATCACTGTCACCCTTTATGCGTGATAAAATATTTATTTATTTAAACATGGTTTTTTTTCCATTTTCAGATTCATTTCCAACAATCGCCTGACCTATTACCTCTGTCACGACTTATTTAAATTAATTTAATTATTAGATCTAATTTTGTGTGCACAATTTTACACTCGACAAACAAAGGTATTATATCATCCTTATAAAAAATTTCAGCGCGGTAATTCTCGCCTAATCAAATGCGCGGTGTCTTTGCAGCCGCACAGCTTAAAGGGAACATTAGTCGGTACTGGTATTAAATCGACGTAAATCTCAATTTTGATTATCTGTTGTTTTCTAAAAAATTCAAATAACTTTTTAAAAAGTATAATAAAATAAAAATAATTACTAAAAGGTATACAATTTTGTAAAAGGTTTTTTTACATTGGTTTTAGGATAAATTGAAATCTGAATTTTTCTTATTATAGCTAAACATAGCTTCCCATGACTTTGAACGTTACTTGACAATTTAATTTGTATAGCTTCCTATGACTTTGAACGTTACCTGACACTTTATTTTGGGTAGAATCGTGTCCAAAAGTTTCTTGTTACCTACGTATGCGTTCACCTAATGTCGTATGTGATAGCTGTGAACTTCTAACAAAACACGCATTTTTGTGCGCTTTAAATATGCATCAAACCACAACCCTCAAGGTTATGCCCGATGTGGTCCCCACCCCCGCACACCCCTAGCTACGCCATCTCTATATATAAATCACCAGAAATTAGGACAAGCACAAGACGCGAGCAAAGAAGCATGATGAATGACCCTCGCTGGGGTTGACCAATGACAGTTTATGGTGCAAGCGAGGGTGGTGCAGGGTGGGGTACAAGTAGCTAACCGCAGGTAGCTTAACTGCAGTGCGCATGTCTCAAGACCAAAAATGAATCGGCTTTCACTCGCATTGTTTCGTGCTGCTGTTTGTGTCCGTTCTTTCCCCTTTCCTTTGCACTATCTATGGGCAAGTCTGCGGCGTTTGCTACGCCGATGGTCGTATCTGGTTGTATGTATTATCAATAGTTGTTTCAAGAAACGATTAGGTCCTACTGGTTTAGATATAATGCTTGTAACTGACATTGGTCAATGCTTTCTGCATTTTAAACTAAATAATAATAATAATAATAATAATAATAATAATAATAATGATAATAATAATAATGATTATTATTATAATTTCTAAAAACATTCATTTTACGACTTTTTAAAAATATTATTTTTAAGATAAAAATGAATAAATGAAACAAAATAGACATGCCAGCTTCTATTATGTAATTTCCTTTGAACAAGCCAATGCACATTGATAGGCAGTGAAAAATTATTAGGTTATAATATTGTCTATAACTTAGAAACAAAGTATAAAGAAATTAAACATTATACAAAAATTCATGTAAATTTATTCCTAAAAAATAATCATACAAAATAAATTTAATTTATGAAGAGTAGTTAGAACTTTTTGCCGTTGTTTAAAGCATTAAAAGAAATATGAATTTCTTAGCTACATACAATACGTCTCTTCCCAGGTAACCTATACAGTTCATCTATCTGTTCTCACTATGATACATCAGTCATGTCTATTAAAATAAAACCTTAAAATATACTAAATATAACGTGTTACATCATTTGTGTCCAGCTCATCTAGCGGGATTCATTACAGTATCTTCCTACTACTCTGCTCTCGACTTTTTGGGCTAACTGTCCACACAACTGCCTGAGTAGATCTGTTATTACTATCCCGCCCGGTTTTGCTTCTGTATTGAAGAAAGGGTTTTGACGCCAGTCAATGAAGTCTAAATAGAAATGGAAAGATGAGAGTTAATGATTAGTGTGACAACTACCGGAAAAGTTTCTAATGATTATTATTGAAAAGAAAAATGTTGATTTATTATTGTAATTTTAAAAGCATTCCACCAACGTTCATAAAAAAGCAAGCAGTTAAAAAGAAATAAGTATGTAACAACTAAATAACAGAATACGTTTAAATTCCTTTCAGTACGTGAGTAGAAAATTAAACATGCACCATTTTACTTTTACTCACTTCTCTTCAGACAATCGCTCCTTTACCTATTGCCTTCTTAAATATAGTTTTTATATCTGTATTTTCTATTGATGAATGAAAATAACGTTAAAGAAAGTTAAGAGATTGGTCAATGGCTACAACTGCATCATTTGACTGATGTTTTCGAGGACTTGGAAATTCAAAGGCCTACCACTTCTTCTTCTTCTTCTTCTTCTTTAAAAGTATAATTTTAATAAAAGTTATTTTATTTTACGGGTTGCATCATTCCTTTAAGGGTAATAAACCACGTGCTAACAAGATTTGTATACACATGAAATCTTGGCCTAATCAATGAAATAGATTGTGCACTCTTTCCACGCTCATCTGTTTTAGGATTACTAAGTGTCGCTGATAATTTGATTGGTATTAAACAGACGATGAGACTAATGATCCCCTGTCAAGCTGATTACGAGCTACATCTTTAGTTTCATTTTGTTAATGTTTGTTTTCATTTGGATATGAATGCACTAATTTTACTAACATGATTAGAGGCAATGCATGTTTCATCGGAACACAAATTAACTTAGTTTAGCTTAAATATTTCGAGCACGTCACACTTGGACTAAGAAATAGAATGGTAAAGAGATGTAACAAAAATATTTTTTTAGATATAGAGTGAGCTCTTAAAGACAACTTCTCTGTTTAATTAATCCATTTTTTTTCTAAGACTTCCGTTGTCACCAAAACTGAACGTGTGCAAAATTCGAAGACAAGAAATAAGTTGATAACTAGACGGAGAAGATTCATTAATAAAACATCTGAAGAAATAAGTTGATAACTAGACGGAGAAGATTCATTAATAAAACATCTGAAGAAATTTCTCTTTAAAACTTTTCTTATAAACAGAGCGCATGTTAGAATAGTATGGACAACAAATATAGAAGGAATAATCATTAAGGCTTCATTAAATATTAGCACAGTTCTCCTGATTATTTCATTCTCAGGAATTATGAATTATTTAATTACTTTTTATAAAGTCTTCGATATAAAGTGTTTTTAAATAGAGATTCCTTTAATTTAAACTGTTTGGAAATGTGGGACCAGTTTAATTATTTTCATGTTTCTGCTGGGGTTAGGTAAGAGAGAAAGGGTTTAAACGAGTTAATGGCAAAAGGAAACACCAGCTCTAAGGACGCATCAGTTGGAATACTTTAAGTTAGAAAAGCAAAGAATTAACACCAATGTACATTTCTTCATTTAAATAAATTGATGAAGTCACATTTGAAATAGCCTAACCTATATCACAAACTTAAGCACGTTGCATCCCCCTTCCTATGCATGACGTAATTTACTTACAACCCCCTGGTGCTCTGAGCTCATATACATAAGAAATACCAAACCTGTATTAAAAATCATTCAAAGTGCATTTCAACACATCTTCACTAGGTTGACCCATTAGTCACTCACATTTACACATTTTTGTAAAAAAAAAGATGCTCTCAATAACGACTCGCCATTAGAAATTGATTTATATCTCTGAGTGCGAGTAGATTACCTGAGTCTGAGAAAGCGTGGACAATAACAGCAACGAAGCAGATTGTAGATAAATATGACATCTTGAACATTTTCCTAGAGGTTCAAAAGAAATTTAAAATTTCAGGCTTTAAATGAGGCTAATGATCACAGTGTTGCTATTCCAAACAAAAATAAGTTGATTTAAAATATAGTTAAAAAGAAAAGTTTATAACTTTTAAAATATCCTACCTTATAGCACAAAGCTGTCGGCAAAATCACTAAAACAATAAATGGAAATTAATTTTTTTTCCAAATTGTCAATAGTATTTCAACGGCTCCCTCTGAGTTACTGTGGTAGAGTTCTTACAGTGGATGTGGACATTTTTAAAGTAAATTGCCCACACTTATATGTATCAAAATGGGTGACCGGACAAGTGAACACAAGACAAGTGAACACTAGACAAGTGAACACTAGACAACTGAACAAAAGACAACCGAACACTCGACAAGTGAACATACGGACAAGTGAACACGCAGACAAGTGACCACACTGACAACTGAACCTACCGACAACTGAACATACGACAAGTGAACACTTATATAATAGAAATTGAAAAAATGTATAAATTATAAAACAAATTTGTCGAATTGTAATTATTTTAAGAAATTTACAGATTTGCTACTGCTGAAACTGAAGTTTAAAAAAATCTTAACAATTAATCGCAAAGAGAGCGGCGTAAAGTTTATTAAGAAAGAGACAATACAACTAGAGATAATTTACAACTTCCAGAAAGCACATCATGAATTAAAAGAAGTGAGTATTTTCTAAGCCATTTTCATTTATAGATTATTCTAATGCATTAATTTTGTTCTACTTGTGACTTTGATTATGTAAAGAGAAGTAGTTTTGCATGAGGATTGGTGTGTTCAGTGTTATAAGTATAGTGTTAGTGTTATAGTCTTATACTTATAGTTTTGTATTCTGACTCAACTGACCGTATAAGTATAGGCATAGGCCTACTAATATTAATACATGTATAATCTAAAATTTAAGTTAAATCCTTGAACTTTTATTATTTAGATTTATTTATACTAGCTGACCTAAATACTATTACTATTATTATTAACTAATATTATATATTTTATTATTATTACTATTATTACCATTATTTTAATGGCATCACTAATAATAATAATATTTATAATAATAAAAAATTGAAGAGCTTAGGCTTAGCCTTAGTGAACTGTCTTAGTCACTAACTAAACTAACTTATTCAACTTATTGATATTTCTATAGGCTAAACGTATTTAAGACACAAATTTTGAGATAATCAAGTTTTAATTTATTTTTTGTCTCTACAATAGTGTCTATATACTATATGTCTATAGTCTGGGACTATTTCATTTTAATTATATTATTTAGGCTGTTAAAATATTGGCCCTAGTTACATTTTATTGTTTTCAACTTTAACCAGATGTTAAACGTTCACTGTTTTTTTAAATTTAGATTGAAATTGACAAAAATGTGAATTAAGGCTAAGTAACTAAGTTAGTCTAATCTAAGGTCTTCAATTTAGCAATAGATATAATAATATATTGGTTATGAAGACCTTTAGCTTTTGCCTTTGAATGAGGGACTTTTGGTCTCATAATTTAAATAATTTAATAGTAATAGTCCAATACTATTATACTATACATGTATTATAATTTAAATTGTCTTTGTAACACAGGACTACCACTAAACACTTGACTCCACTGCCACTGTTTTCAAGACCAGGTACTAACCTTTCAAATTTAAAAGATTCAGATTCAGGACCATACTCGCACAGGTACTTAAATATAAAAATTTAAATTTAACATAAACTAATGTTATTGCTAAGTCAGTAAGATATATTTTTGTTACACATATTAAAAATAGCTTATTAGAATTTCAAATGTATAATATAGTCATATTCAAATATAATATATTAGACTCATAGTCAATTATTCATGGTAGAATGCTATACTCTATACCAGGGGTCGGCAACCTATGGCAAGCGTGCCACACTTGGCACACCAGGCAATTTCAAATGGCACGCATGCTCTTCATGTTTCATGTATAAGGTTGATTATAAATCGATCGACTTGTATAAAATATGTGATGTTGGCCCTCTGAATAATTTGAAACCTTAAGTTGGCTCACAGTTAGCAAAAGGTTGCCGACCCTGCCTATGGGGATTAAGGGGGGTGCTAATTGGGCTAAAGCCAGGGGCCCCCAATGATTTAAGGGTCCCAACTTATTATATTGTATAATAAGGTGGCTTGACCAGGCCTCAGTGGAATTGCAGCCAGGGGCCCTGTGCAAAAGTGCAACCTTGATCCGCCTTTGACCAATGCTCTATACCATGTACTGATATTATTAATTATTATTAGATTAACTATACTATACTTATATTTTGAATATTAAAATTTAGAATGCACTTATGCAAATAATGCTTACTGCCTTTAAACCTCAATCTTAGGGCTAGACACTTGCAACTTTTGGTGTTATTGTCTTTTGAAATTTGATGACTTACCTGTAATTCTTTGTTGTGCTAGCAAATTTATTATTTTTGCACAGTTTTTAAGTATATTATTTATTTAAGCCCCAATTAAAAATTATAGGTAATAAAGAAAATGCAAATATATAACATTTTTCAAATTTCAGTTTCATAACTAAAGATAATTAATTTAAAAGTAACATAAAATATTTATTTTTGTCTTTTCCAGCTTTCCTAATGGCTTTGGAGATTTCAGAAAGTCAGCGTGGACATTTGGTGTTGGTTTACAAAGGGTTTGAGTATATTAAATTGAAAGAAGACAAAATAGTGATGTGATCACTTGGAGATGTAGACAGTATCACACCAGGACCAATCATTGCAAGGCTTTCATTAAAACTAATAAAAATGATGTTATTGTAGAGGCCAACCTCACACACTCATGATTCTTGTCCTCAAAAAGCCAAAGCTAATATTGCCGTAAGCCAAATGAAGACTGGCATTTAGTGTGTTGGAGCGACATCAAAATTTTTATTGGAAGTGTGCTGATAAATGTTAGCAATGATGTCCTCCAGCACATACCTTAAACAATCATCTCTATCAAGAACTTAATGAGACACAGAGAAGAGTCACATTTTCCTATACCAACTACAACAATCTTTGACATTCCAGAAAAATATATTCATTTAGTACTTTATGGATCTGGAAAAAATTATCCTCATAGAATTATAGCCATTGGAAACATTGATTTATTGCTGGAATTGAATAAGGGTGAAATCTATGGCGATGGCACATTTGATAAGGCGCCCTCATTATTTTATCAACTATACACATGGCATGCAAAAGTTGGTAATTCTTACCCTCCATGCATTTTATTTTCTTTTGCAGAAAAAAAATATACAAACATGTGCCAAATTTTAAAACAACTTTTACCAAACTTAACCCCTCAAAAGGTGTTGGTAGATTTGAAAAGGCTGTGCATTTCTGCAGTTCATTCAAATTTCCCTAATGCAGAAGTTAAGGGTTGCCATTTTCACTTGTGCCAGAGCTTAATTAGAAAAATGTGTAGTGTTGGCCTTAAATCTGATTTTGAATCTGATATTGAACTTAAATTAAAGCGTAAATCTTTAACAGCCTTAAGCCTTTGTACCAATAAATGATGTAAGACAAATGTTTGATAACCTTGCTGCTACATTCCCAGATGATGAAAGATATAATGAAGTTTTAACCTATTTCTTTTCACTTACATGAAGGTGCAATTGGTAGAGAGCCACTATTTCCCATTAAACTTTGGAACCATTATGATGCTGCAATAGAAAGTTCATCGAAAACTACTTATGCTGCGAAGGTTTTCATAATGGCTTAAATGCACTGTTTCATTGCAGTCATCCTAGTATCTGGAGCTTATTTGATGGTCTTGAAAAAGATATTTCTTTTCATAGGCTTACTTTTACAAAAGCGCAAATGGGACAACCAAAAGAAAAAAAGGAAATATGCTCAGTTAGATGAGCAGGTGGCCTTAGCAGTACAGGTTATGCAAATAATCTTGATATGTTAGCTTACTTACGCAGAATGGCTAATCTACAATAAAGGAAATTATATTTCTGAAAAATTTTCTTTTAGAAATAAATTGTATAAATTTTGTTTTGTATTTTCATGCTGGTGAAATGAATGGACTTTTAACATTTATTTTCTTTTCTTTGTGTTGTATTTTCAAGTGTTATTCTTAAAAAAATGAATAACAATGTAAGGACTAACAAATATTGGATATTGTATAAATAATTATAATGCCATTTTTTACTGTATTAAATGATTTTTCATTGCAAAAACAGACATTTTGTTTTATATAATATAATAAAGTTAATAAACATACTGGTTTTCTATTTAACATTTTGCGTTCAGACTGTTATTTTTTAATTTAGAATTTAGTAATTTTACTGTATGTAAAATAAAAATTAATGTTAATGACTATACTATATAATTTTAATAACGTTATATCAGATGTCTTTGCCATATTTTAAGTTAAATAAAACAATTTCCTGATCTTACATTTACTCCACTGGAATTGAATTTGTTTGCTGGATAGATCTATTTGATAATAGTATCGGCACTGATCTGTCTCCTTCAGTTATATGCCTTTAATTTTTTAATTATTATTCTGAACAAAAAACTAAAAATAGTATTGATAAAAAATGGCAGCATATTAATTGAATTTACAATAATATTGCTACAATTGGTTTAATTAAATCTCACACAATTGCTCAAAAAGGTTTTGAATTTTTTAAATGAAGTTAAAAGTAGGCTTATCTGCTATAAATACATGTATTGACAACAACCCATTACAAACATAAAATTAAATAATTCAATAATGCAACTCCACTTTTGATCAAGATTTGATTCATCAAGACAATATCTACAAGTTGAGATAGATACTATAATGTAGTATCAATTGCGCCATGTTCCATTCACCCTGTTACTCTAAATTTTATAACATAGTAGGAGCTTTGAGTTTAGATAGTATATTAACAGTGAAGATAAACAAAGAATAATAATAATGTTTCCTGGTTTAATTAAATGACATTATCAGTCTAATTGGTTTCATGTATCAGCATTGTCTTAAAGTCACTACACTTGTGTATCCAGTTCTACTGAAAATTAAAACTAAGTTTATTATATAAATCATTATCATATAAATATTACTAACGTAATACTGGGCTAACAACCAATGAGACTGTATAGTATTAGGTCTATACCATTGATAGCGAAACCTATGTCACAGACGGCACGCAGAGCCTTATCAGCCGGCACGCAATTAAATTAATAATTCCTTTCAGTATAAGTGTCAGTACATTGTATATTATAAAACTTTTTAAAAAATCACAACATAAATAATAAATAGCAACATTAAATGACAAAATATTTACTAGGAATCAATAGTTTTATTTTGTGTGCGACTGTAAAGAAATTATTTAATTAGTAATAAGTTCAGAATGATTATTTAAATCAATGAAATAATGAAATGAAATTTAATTAATTTAAAATTAAAATTAATTTACAAAAAATTATTACTTAAGTAGTATTACTAGTATTAGTAATTTCAAAGTGTGAAAGAAAAAATAAAGCTAATTCAACTAAACTTAAGACAATTATTAAACAACCATAGACAAGCGACGCTTAGGTCGCAATAATCTTCTGTATGAAGGAACGTCTGTAACAGGTAATAGTTAATTTAAACTAAAATTATTAATAATTCAAGATTTTATAATTAACATTTCGCAATTTATCTGTACTGTAAGCGAACAACACAGTTTTAGATTAGGAATAGTACTACTAAACGTTCGAATTATTACTTATTCAGTATCTTTTTATTAGTTTTGTGTTCACTTGTCCTATGTTCACTTGTCTATTGTTCAGTTGTCAGTGTGTGGTCACTTGTCCGTGTGTTCACTTGTCTGCGTGTTCGGTTGTCTTGTGTTCGGTTGTCGAATGTTCAGTTGTCTTGTGTTC